>AWOL01S0007558.1:6422-25116 GCA_000715115.1 Nicotiana otophora | reverse complement strand
GAATAATGAATGCAGAAATTAAAGAACACAAGGATTTTTACGTGGAAAATACCTGGCTCAAAAGGTGAAAACATCACGACCTACTTTCCGGTAGAATTTTCCCAAAACTCTTCACTAAATCACTGAGCCAAAAACTGTATTTACAAAACACTTTTGTAAACCTAGGATTAACGCTAATCCGTTGTGGCACACAGTCTTTAACTGTTGCGACAAATTCAAGTTAACTCTAACTTGAATACTCTGAGTACCTATTACAATTGCCTCTAGATAAAGCTGAAAGGTACAATATGAAAACACCTACTACAATTGAACTAAATAAAAAAAAGACACTTAGAACTGGTTCTTCTATCTGGTTCATGTAGCTTCAGGTTCGCACACTTGAATCACACACGAACTGCTTGCAAAATGCCTTGCTATTTTGCTCTCAATTCATGTTTAGATTCTGCTTTTGTGCATTCCTGTAGAGTGAGAACATCCTGCAATATATAGAGTTAGTATATGAAGAAATAACTATAGTTCTAATGCTACTCTTCCTTGGTGGAAGAGTTCTAGTTAATCTTAACTCCTAACTCCTTCCTTATCTTGGATAATGTTCTTGTTGAGTAAGGAGTCCTTCTCCTTATCAATTATACGATCTTTTTGATCAGGAGATATCTATTATTATGCCAGATTTCATTTATCTCCTGTATGTGCATCTCACTTGCTTTGAATCTGCCCGTATCTATGCCTATCAGTGATGGACTTAGTTCATCCCTGAGTTCCTTTGTCAATCTTCAAAACTATCCTTTACTTGGGCCAACAGGCCTCCCTGTCCGGAACTGTATGCCACTGGAGGGCTACTGAAAGTTGTCTGCATCCTAGACTGCGGTGGGCCAGATGGCCCTATTTTGCTCTGTCCCTTGCCCGAACTAGGCACTGCACTGAAAGTGCCAAAAATTCGGGCCTTTTTGTTCTGCTCCATGTTGGCCCTTTCCTCCTGGTGAATCCTCTTGAGATCCATTGCTAGATCCACAAAGTCAGTAAATGTAGTGTTTTTTCTCCCACTAGCTGTATCCTTTATAATGCCCGGAATCAAGCCACGACCAAAGTGATCAATCTTCTTATCCTCGTTGGGGATGAGGTGGGGGAATAACGGGATAACTTCTCGAATTTGATGCTATACTATAGGACGATCATGGTATCCTGCTTTAAGGTCTCAAACAATATCTCAAGGGCAACCCTCACTCCCAGTGATAACCACTTCTTAATGAAGATCTTCTTAAACTCCGCCTAAATCATTGGAGGTGCATCCTCCTGTCGACTTTTCTCTACCCCTTTGAACCAGAGGTCAGCAATGTCTTTCAACTGGTAGGCTACCAATCGAACCACCCGGTAGTCTTTAACTTCAAGCAAAGTAGTGGCTTTCTTAACTTCGTCCAAGAAGTCCTGAGGCTCAGCAGTAGGATTTGTACCAATGAAAACTAGCGGCTCAAGTCTCACAAATTTCATGGCCAACTGCGCCATGTCTTCAACCACTGGTGCTTTCATCCCTCCTTGTTGGAGTGACTGAATACCCATTTGAAGGTTCTGTTGGGTCTCCATAGCCATGAGGTCAGCAAAAGTATCTACGGCTTTTCTTATAACAGTGAGGGTCTTTTTCAAGTGATTTGGTTCTGGAGGTAAAGCAGGTGCCTCATCAACTTCTTCCTCGAGCTCCTGGACCATCCTTGGAGCCATTGAAACTGGCATAGTCCATGCTCTTGCAGCCTTTGGAGGTCGGCCCCTAGGTCTAGCGGGTACCCCTCCCGAAGCCGCATCGGGTATAGGAGAAGCTTCCCGATTCATATTACTTCCACGCTTGTTCACCGTCTTCTGCTAATAGATATACCATACGGTTTAGGAAGTATTTCTTAGCTGTATTGCACGATTCTAGAATAAGAAGGAAAAGTAAAGTATTCTTATAATGTCCATATAGCCTTCTCGATATAAGTGTGGTGCACAACACACCAATAAGGAAAATTCTACCATACACGATTTCATAGACTTCCTAGTAGTTAAATTATAATCTAGGGCTCTGATACTAACCACCGACACTCGGTACTCTACCTGACCCGAGTGCACCATCCCATAGATTAATACTCACCTATGTGCCTAACGGGAGGATGTGAAAGCCTCTTCAAGTATAATTATTTTAATATATAAAACAAGACATGGATAATATCTTTAAGTAAATATTTTTCTTTGAAAAAGAACTTCATATAGATAAAAGAATGTTTCATTCATGCATGCCATATGAGTAACTGTAATGACCCGACCGGTCGTTTTGAGCCCTATCACGTCGTTCGGCAGTTTGAGGCCATGAGTAGCTTCACTTCAGGTACTATAACTTGTACGTGTGGTCATAATTAAATTTTGGGAAGTCCGGAGTTGATTTAGTAAAAAAAATTCTCATTTCAGAAGCTTTAAGTTGGAAGAATTTACTAAGGTGTGATTTCGAGTAAACGACCTCGGAATCGGGATTTGAAGGTTCCAACAGGTTCGTATGATGATTTTAGACTTGGGCAATTTTTGGAGATTTTGGAAGAGGGTTTTCACCTAGCACTTTGAGGTAAGTAATTTCTACACAACATGAGTTAAATACACAGATTAGGGGTAGATTAACATGTAGAAAATTGGTGAAATCAAGGGCTTAGATGAAAAACCTAGAGTTTTGATAAAAAATGGGATTAACCCATGAAAATGATTATGAAATTAGATAAAAATCATATATTTGAGCTCATGAGGTTATGGGTAACGATTTTCTTTAACACTTTCCGAAATTCGGGCATGTGGGCCCGAGGGTGAATTTTAGAAATTCCTCAATTTGGGTTGGAAAATCACTTTAATAGTTAGGAAATGAACTCTTAAACATGTATTGACTATTTTAAATGTCATTTGACTAGTTTCGGGTCGTTTGGCACCGAGTTGAGGGTTTAAAGCACAATTGTGGACCGAAAAGTAAGTTTTGAGCCGAGGTAAGTCTCCTGTCTAATTCTGTGAGGAGGAAACTACCCCTAGGTTATATATTTAATATGTGTAACTTGATTGGGGGCTACGTACGTACGAGGTGACGAGAGTCCGTACGTAGCTAGATTCATATTATTATCCGGGTAGACTTAGGTTCACACCATGCTATACTTGCACTATAAAGATTATCTTTGCTCGTTTAATTCTTTTATTTCCCATTATGACTTGATACTAGACATGCGTAGAGTGATAGAATCGTTATTGTAGAGACTTCACGCGTTTCATGATTCATCACGAAACAATTGTACTCCTCTTATGAAATTGTGTCATCGATATATATATGTATGTTTCATTGAAAGGTTTTTCGTTAAAGAAATTATAACCCACACATTTATTCGTGAGTGCGGTCAAGGACCCGTTAAATCTTCTCACTCTAATAGGTTCAGGCCGTTCGCCTCGGCAGGATTTATGTACCACACTCTCATGGGAGCGGGCCGTTCGCCTCGGCAGGATTTATGTACCACACTCTCATGGGAGCGGGCCGTTCGCCTCGGTAGGTTAATAGTTGCATCTATGGTTCATGCCGTTCGACCCTCGGCAATGCACTGATTATGATGGGATCGGGTCGTACGCCTCGATATTTCTAGAATATATCCTCATGAAATCGTGTGTAACCTTTGGCAAAAAGCTAGTGTATCTGTGAGTTCTTCCTGATTTGAAGTATAACGATCCATTTTGGTGAGGTCCACTATATATTTATATGTATGCTCCGGTTGAGGAGAAAATTTGCTAATTGAGAGCTTGAGCCTATTGTAAAGAGGAGAATTGTACCGCATATTTATACTCGTTTATTTTATTTATTTACTCTGCCTCATATTTGTTCACCTTTTTACTGTACCTGATATTATTGGACCACTAGTGAATGTCGATGTCGACCCCTCGTTACTACTCCTTCGGGGTTAGGCTAGATACTTACTGGGTACACGTTGATTAACGTATTCATACTACACTTGCTGCACATTTTTGTGCAGGTAATTTTATGTCTGGTGGTCCTTTGGGTGCGGAGGCGCGGATGATGTGAGGACTTACCATGAGCTGCATTTCGTGTTACGATCCGTAGATAGTAGAGTCTCCTTCAAAGTTATTTATATTCTCCTGTCCAATTTGTATTCCGGACAGATGCTGTATTTTATTTTACTTCCTAGTAAATGCTCATGCACTTGTGACACCAGATTTTGGGTATGATTATGGGTTGTTCCGTATTGTTGTTGTGAAGATATTATCATTTACTCTGTAAAATTTTATATCTTACTATTTAATTGAAGGAAATTTACGATTTCAAAAAAAATACTAAAATGAGTAATTAAGTTAAACTTTTATTGTTGGCTTGCCTGACAGTGGTGTTATGCGAATATGCGCACAAGGAGGGTATGAGATGGTTCGTGGGTTTTGAGACAACGTTGTCTCGGGAAGTGAGGTCACTCGAGATGAGTGTGGATTTGGGTTCGTTATGTTTGAAATGGAGCTATTATTATTCCTAAGGCAAGTCCAGAGTAAATTAGGAGAAGTCAGATCGGTTAGCAATGGTTGAATTGGCATGCTGGTGGCAACGATCAGTTCCTTCAGCGTGTTAAGTTATACACGTGATTTGTGGGGGTACATGCGAGGCTTGACGACATTGATTTTATTTGGAGGCATTCGAGTATTATGTCTTGTTATGTAGACGGATCCCGGAAGACTTATGGCGGTTTAGACCACTACTAGAGGATTGTAATTCTGCAGTTATGTGAATTCGGTCGTGTGTTGCTATGGTTCTCCTGAAATGAGTTAAGTGAAAGGTTCCTATATTATAAAGTATGTATCCTACTAGTGGTTCAGGAGTTATGATGAAATTCTTATACTCTCACGTATTGGCATGTAAGATGCAGTGAGCGGCTTGGGAATTGGAAGTTGAGGATCAAGATTGCAATTTGGTGTCGGCAAGAATTTAGAAGTTTAGAGTAAGCTGGTACTGTCTTCAGCGTCACCTGAGATCAGTGTCATGTGTAAGAAGATTTGTGTACTAATTTGCGGATCCTTGATTCGCTTTACGACATTAGTGTTACCGGTAGTATGGATGTGCAGATTTGTTACCTGGTGCGGAAGGCCGTGTGAGCGTATCCCATGGGAGGATTGTATAAGTGTGAAATGTAGTCACTTGATTGATTGGAGATTGGAACCAAGTATGGAGATTGTGGTATTATCGCTAATGTGAGAATTTGTGCCTAAAGGGCGCTTTGTTCAATTGGTTGTGAATTGTGGAAGTTTGTTCCGGATTTGACGGTTATTCTTGGGGGGTGGATCCTTGAAAGGTTATTATCTCAGTATAGTATGATCAGAATCGGATTAAGGTATGTGAATAGATCTAAATGTGAGTGTGTACTCTATATCGGGTCGAGTGTGTTCAATTTAGCATAGAGTTGCTTGCGGAGGAGTCTTCAGTCCTGGGATGTTATTTCTATCGTCAGCTATTTAGTGTAATCTCTATCGTGCCATATGGGTTGTGAGGTGGTTTGATTATTCGCACTTGTATTGAGATCCGTGTAGCTTGTGGTGTTATGAGAGCATGATGGCTCTCAAGATGCAAGTCATTTATTGCACCTTAGTTGTTCTTGAGTTTCGTAGCGTATGGCGATATCCGTCTCCCCAAGGTTTGTATTATGCACTTCGCGTGCTTGTGGTTGATATTCGGCTATTTCGTAGGTATAAACATTTCTGGCTTGATGGGTATTTCCCTATTTATTATTATGTGTGGATCGGGTGGCACGCCACCACTGATATGTTGTTTGGATTGAGTGGCACGCTGCCACGGGTATCATGGTTGGATCAGGTTGCATGCCGCAACGATATCCTGTGTGGATCGGGTTGCATGCCGCAACAGTGTGACGTTGAGTACAGTTTCCCATAGCTATTCTTGTGTATTTTATGTCTCATTTATGAGGAATGTTCATAACATCTTTTCAGTTATTAAATTAGTTACGTGGATTGAGTAGTTCATTCTAGAGTTCGGTTTCCTTATTTATCACATTTGAGTTTGTAGCTTGTTAGGACAATGTGGCATCATATGAGGCTTTTGCAGTATCTGAGGTGGATTATTGCCTGAGCAACTTGTACTGGGTGAAACAAGATTATTGGACTTGGGATCAGTGCGATCATCTTTATATAAGGCATATTAAAGAGTAAATATTGTTATTCAGTCCAGAATAAAGTAATGATTCTCGTCGGGAGGAGAGACTCCATAAATTGTGATTCAGCAGGTGGTTATGAGTTCTACATATCTTCTTTGTCGTGGCAGTATTGCGAGAGTCAAAGCAAGGCTTAATTTTTCATGAGGTACACTACGGGCTTCGGGTCAGTGCAAATTGTAGTTGTTGTGCTTTGGAAAGATTGCCTTGGGCAAATGAGTTACACAGTGCATGGTAAGAATTCAGTAAGGGTATACAATCATGTTTGGTGCAGTGTGTAGTGATTGATACGGTGTTCATATGTTGAAAGCATGCCTGGTGGAGAATTCCGGATGTTGAAATTGGACTCTAAGGCTTACTTGCCTAAATAAAGGGGAAGATCTTCAGATTGGCTCGAGCTAATGTGCTCAACTGAGTTGTGGTAGTACGAGTAGGTGCACGAGATGTTAAACGGTGATTTCAAATAACTCCAGAACAGTTCTTAGCACGTTCGAGGACGAACATATATTTAAGTGGGAGAGAATGTAATGAACCGACCGGTTGTTTTGAGCCCTAGCGCATCGTTCGGCAGTTTGAGGTCATGAGTAGCTTCACTTCAGGTATTATGACTTGTACGTGTGGTCGAAATTGAATTTCGGGAAGTCCGGAGTTGATTTAGAAAGAAAATTCTCATTTCAGAAACTTTAAGTTGGAAGAATTTACTAAGGTGTGATTTCGAGTAAACGACCTCGAAATCGGGATTTGAAGGTTCCAACAGGTTCGTATGATGATTTTGGACTTGGGCGAGTTTTGGAGCTTTTGGAAGAGGGTTTTCACCTAACACTTTGAGGTAAGTAATTTCTACACAACATGAGTTAAATACATAGATTAGGGGTAGATTAACATGTAACAATTGGTGAAATCAAGGTTTTAAATGAAAAACCTAGGGTTTTGATAAAAATGGGATTAACCCATGAAAATGATTATGGAATTAGATAAACATTATATATTTGAATTCATGAGGTTATGGGTAACAACTTTCTTCAAATATTTCCGGAATCCGGGCACGTGGGCCCGGGGGTGACTTTAGGAATTCCTCAATTTGGGTTGAAAAATCACTTTAATAGTTAGGAAATGAACTCTTAAACAAGTATTCACTATTTTAAATGTCATTTGACTAGTTTCGAGTCGTTTGGCACCAAGTGGAGGGTTTAAATCACAATTGTGGATCGGAAAGTAAGCTTTGAGCCGAGGTAAGTCTCCTGACTAACTCTGTGAGGGGAAAACTACCCATAGGTGATATATTTAATATGTGTAACTTGATGCAGGGGCTATGTACGTACGAGGTGACAAGAGTCCGTACGTAGCTAGATTCATGTTATTGTCCGGGTAGACTTAGGTTCACACCATGCTATACTTGCACTATAGAGATTATCTTTGCTTGTTTAATTCTTTTATTTCGCATTATGACTTGAGACTAGACATGCGTAGAGTGATAGACTCGTTATTTGTGTCCGCAATATATATATATGTATGTTTCATTGAAAGGTTTTTGTTAAAGAAATTATAACTCACACATTTATTCGTGAGTAGGGTTAAGGACCCGTTAAAGCTTCTCACTCTAATGGAATCGGGCCGTTCGCCTCGGCAGGATTTATATACCACACTCTCATGGGAGTGGGCGGTTTGCCTCGGCGGGTTAATAGAAGCATCTATGGTTTGTGCCATTCGACCCTTGGCAGTGCACAAATTATGATAGGATCGGGTCGTACGCCTCGACATTTCTATAAAATATCCTCATGAAATCGTGCATAACCTTTGGCAAGAAGCCAATGTATCTGTGAGTTCTTCCCGATTTGAAGTATACCGACCCATTTTGGTGAGGTCCACTATATATTTATATGTATGCTCCGGTTGAGGAGAAAATTTGCTAATTGAGAGCTTGAGCTTATTGTAAAGAGGAGAATTTTACCACGTATTTATACTCGTTTATTTTATTTAGTTACTCTACCTCATATTTGTTCACCTCTTTACTATACCTGATATTATTGGACCACTAGTGAGTGTCGATATCGACCCCTCGTCACTGCTCCTTCGGGGTTAGGCTAGATACTTACTGGATACATATTGTTTTACGTACTAATACTACACTTGCTTCACATTTTTGTGCAGGTACTTCTATGTCTGGTGGTCCTTTGGGCACGGAGGCGGGGATGATGCGGGGACTTATCATGAGCTGTATTTTAGGTTTTGGTCCGCAACTAGTAGAGTCTCTTTCAGAGTTATTTATATTCTCCTGTCCAATTTGTATTCCGGACAAATGCTATTTTTATTTTACTTCCTAGTAAATGCTCATGCACTTGTGACACCAGATTTTGGGGATGATTATGGGTTGTTCCGTATTGTTTTTGTGAAGATATTATAATTTACTTTGTAAAATCTTATCTCTTACTATTTTATTGAAGGAAATGTACGATTTCAAAAAAATACTAAAATGAGTAACTAAGTTAAACTTTTATTGTTGGCTTTCCTGGCAGTGATGTTAGGCTCCATCACGACCTTTAATGGATTTTGGGTCGTGACAGTAACCAAAGGATTACAACCCAAAAGGAATACTACTATTGTCTATGAAATCTCTATGACACGGAATAAAATAGCCAACCAAGGCATAACCCGATGGCTTAAAAGGATAATAATATAATAAAGTTCTCAACGGGTTCGAGTGTGGAGTGTCACCAAAACCGTCAACAGAAAATATAAAGCTACCCTAACCACGCGGTCCAAGCTGCTCAGGTCCAGTCCCCGAAAACTGAAATGGAAATGTGGCCGAAAGGCCTAAGCTCCACATGCTTAACACAAATCATGAACCTTCCCTAAAAAGAAAGTAGGACAAGACTTAAGAAGAAATAAGATATGCAATAACAATTGACATAAGAAAGAAGCTTTCATATCAATTAACAATTTAGAAAATAAAATAAAATAATATGGTAAAACATATTTCAAAGTCTTCCTTTAGCATTAATCTTTGCAAATCATGTTAGATTTTTTATTTACCGGGAGCACTATACCATCACCGACACAAAAGAAGGTCAACTAGGTTATGTACCTAGTGGCAAGTATCATATACCCTACTTGTTCAGGTTATCTTATCGTTGTGCACACGAATCGACTCAGTCGTACTAATAAAGTAGCACAATAGTACCCCCTAATGGGAAGTACTCTGCCATAGTTCCCAACCATAAGGTAGGTTCTACGCCTACACCGATACGTGTAGTTGCATGACCTAATGAGGAAAAGTATCCAAGGTCAATTTAGTAAACTTAAGTAACTCTCAAAAAACCTTTACATTTATCAATGACGATATTTGTAGCCAAATCAACTATTTGAGAATAGTAAATCCAAGATATTTTACAACTCATATATTTCCATTTCGAAATACTACAAGTGTTATTCCATATTTATTTATTTTTAAAATTTGAATAACATTTCAAGAAAATAATATTCATAGCACTTAAATCTTTTATGATGCAAGAAATGGTACAATCCCAACTCGCCCATCCCCCACAAGCTAGGACTCATATTTAGAAACTCAATTTAATCATGTTACAATATGAGTTTGGAGAAAAACTCCGAGGGTAATAAGTTTCAACATACCTCAAATTGCTTCCAACCTTACCCTAAATGGACCAATAATGCCAACAAGCCACAATCTACCTATACAAACTCATGTAATTCAATAACGTATCATAACAATACCAACTTAACCAACTAAGTGTTTAACACTTTAATCCAATTTTATAAGTTGAGCAAAAATCTCTATTTCATCATTTGAAGGTCAACCCTTGAATTTTTAACTCCAAATATTTTATTAAATATATTGTGGGATCTAGTCGTTCCACTAGAAGCTCAAAATAATATCATTCAAACAAGACCCACCACTATTCATCATCCTTACCAACCAACGCTCCTAGGATTTCATGAATAGATGTTTAAATATAATTATACCTTCATAAATATACTCTACTATGTCCATGGAGTATAATACCTAAGTTTGGAGTGAAGGGATTACCTCTTTGTCAAACCCTAGAATTTTCAAGGTTTGAGCTTCTTGAAGTATTCTTGAGATTTGCTTCAGAAATCTATGAATTCCATAATGTTAGAGGGTTAAAAGATGTAATAAAGGAACCAAATCTACCAAAGAAAGGCATTTAATTCTCACCTTGAAGATGCATTAAAGGTATGAGACTCCTTTCTCTTCCTAAATCTTCAAAGACAATGCCCCAAAATAAAAGACCAATCTCCTTCCGTAATTGCCTTTAAAAAGCTTCAAAACTCGGATGCCGCATGGGACGCGTCGCATGCTTCATCGCGTGCATCCCAGCTCCTTCAATTTGTGCGAACGCCACTGTTGGCGCTCTGGCTGGAGTTCACTGCTAACGTTATGGCAGCTGGAAAAGTCGAACGCTATGGGGATGCATCACACCAACCTCTGCGAGCATCACCTGTAGCTACTTCTTGATTCAATAATCTGCCACTGCCAATGTAATCCATTTGATACCAAATTTCCTTCCTTTCCTTTATCTGTTTTTATTTTGATTCTTTGCGTTGGGAATTAACGTTAACTTCTTTTTTTGACTTACTCGCAATCTAACATCTTTGTTTACAGGTTAATCCATGATTCATCGTTCAAGGATTAAAATTTCCAAGCTCAAAATTAGTTCGATTAATTATAGAAATTCGTGGGGCTTTACAAACCTTCTCTACCAGATCCAAATAACCAAACATCGACAACTCACCTATCTAAACCTATACCCACCAAACTGCCACCTACAAACACCACTGCCCCTACACACCCAAATACACCAACCAACCACCACAACCACTTCAACTAACACCATCGGTGACCCAACTGAACATAGAACTCTAACTGAGGTTCAAACTTTAGTATGTACATCTAATGGTACCCTTTCTCAACATAAAATTTCTTCAAATTTTGACAGACCTCAACGGAATGTCCAACCTAATGTTCAATACAAGGAAAATACCCAAATCATATCTAAAATGTTATCGGTGATCCCATCCAATCAACAACCTGAAATCACTAGCATAAAAGGTTCTAAGGCCCCGGTAATAGGGAACACAACTTTAAGGGCTAATGGAGGTAAGGTGAATGAACATGGATCCTCAAAACCATCTTTTGCAGCTACTGTTCAGACAAAGTTGACAACTCTGAATAATGAAACTCCTCCGGTGGAAATCAGACATGGCACGCATCTAGGTAAACCGATGGTTTTCTTCACAGCTCAAGGCTATTTTGTAACATTAGCACAAGAATGCAAACTCACTCTCATAGGTAAATTTTACAGAGGCAAGCTTACAATGGAAGAGATTAGGAAAAGCTTTATTAGTCAATTCCATCTATAAGGATCAGTTAAATTTGCATTCTTTGATTATAGACATGTTTATTGATTTCACTAGTCAAGTTGATTACAACCATATCTTGTTCAAACATTATGTGGACATAGGAGAAGCCCCTATGAAAGTCATGAAATGGACCCCTAATTGTAAATTGGAAGAATAAATGTCTATTGTCCCTGTATAAGTTCTAATACACCAGCTGCCATGGCACTTGTTCAAGTGGCAAATTATTTCAAGATTGGTGAGTGAGGTTGGTGTAGTTGTTGCCCCTGATCAAGCAACATACTCGAAATCAAGAGGCAATGTGGCTAAAATCAAGGTGGAGATTGATTTACTTAAACCTAAATTGGATCAAATCTGGTTAGGTTACAATAGACTTGACGACACTGAGGATGGAAAGTGGCTAGATATCGATTGTAAGAAGGTTCCTAGTTACTATCTCTATTGCAAACTCCAAGGTCATATGGAAAGTCAATGCAGAAATAAAATCAGAGATGAGAGAATCAAAGCCCAAAAGGAAGAACAAAGAATCATGGAGAAGGAAAGAAAGGAAAATTAGGGTAAAGCTGATGAGAAATTTTAAACTGTGACTAGGAAGAGAGGTCTAAAGGTGCAAAAAGCTACTAGTGATAACTAACAACCCATGGAGGTGGTTCAAAATAAGCCAAGTCAGAATGAGAAGAAGAAGCAGATTCCCAAAAGAAATAAAGGTATCACTATCAATGAGCCCTCAGCTGCGCAACAAACACATGTGGTTGAAAAAGTCCTTGGAAAAGGCAAAAGGATTGTTACTGATGAAGGGCAGATTACTAATCAAACTCATTTAGAGGAACAAGAAGATAATAACAATGAAAACAAGTGTACCAAAAATAACAAAATAAGGAACATGAGTAAGAAGAAGATACATGGCACATGCAATGAAGATAGAGATCCTAAAAAAGTCTCTCAAAAGGAAATAAAAAGTATAAAAGAGGTAACTGAATCAAGATATACAAAGCATAATGATGTATTTGTTGGTAGCACCAGTAAAGTTATCAATCAAAAGGAATTGTCACATTTGGCAGTACAAGTCGAAAGTGGCTCATTGCCCAAGAAGGACATAGGAGACAATCAAGAAGAAGAGCAACCACAGAATATAGAAGCAACACATAACATTGATGTTGATGAAGTTCAAAACAATTACCTAAAGCTTATCAGTGGTACAACTCTTGCAGAAGATCCTAATAGTGAGGATCATTTTCTCTTGAACCTGGTGAAATAGACACTAGAGAAGTAGTTATCTCAGAGGAGTCAGATTATGAGGATGAGGAAAATTTAGTATCCAATGCAGATTATGCAAGTGTTTACAATGAAGAAATTGATAGTGACGAGCATGCAGATACACTAGTGCAAACCTTTTGTCCAGATTCACTGGTGGATGTAAATGTAACCTCAACATTTAGCAATGTCATAAATACTACACACCTATCTTATAAAGGTAGAGGGAGAGGCAGAGGAAACAATAGAGGAGGCAGAACTTCAACAAGAGGAAGAGGTGGCAGACACCTCAATCAACAACCTGTGAGAACATTACAGGAACATCACTTATCCAATTAGTCAAAAACTTTATTTTGTAGCATTAAGTGAACCTTTCTATAAAGCTGACCAATTTGACAAATATAAAAGAATATTGGGTTTGGAGAATGCTTTCTCCAACTACAACAATTAAATTTGTATTTTCTGGGATGTTCTGATTGATTGTAGGATTATGGATACAACCGAGCAACAAGTCACATGCTTAGTTAAATGGGATGGTTTGTCATTATTTATTTCCTCTGTGTATGCTAAATGTGGTGCAGAACAGAGGGATGAATTATGGGACAGTTTAAGAGATGTTTCTGATGGGTATAAGTTACCATGGTACATTGCGGTTGATTTTAATTGTATTGTTTACCCTTGTGAAAAAGAGGGGCCAATTCTCACATGATGTCTAAAAGCTTGCATTTCTTGGAGTGTATCATGGATTGTGAGCTATTGGATCCTGGGTATTTTGACTCTATCTTTACATGGTGTAATGGGTGGAGTCCTAGCAAAAGGATATGGAAGAGATTAGACAGAACCCTTGTCAATCATGAATGGATGAACTTATTTGATTCTACTAATGTCAACCATTTGATTAGAACCGGGTCTAATCATTCTCCTTTTCTCCTTATTGCCAAGATTAATCAGAGGAATCTAATTAAATATTTCAAGTTTCTTGACTTCTGGGTTGAAGAAGTAGATTTAAAAAGTGTGGTGTAACAAGCCTGGAATATAGAGGTCCAAGTATCTCCAATATGGAGGCTCCACTTGAAGTTAAAGAATACTAGCAGACAGTTATCAGAGTGGTCCAAGAATACTGTTGGCAACATCTTTGACAGGATTAAGGAACTGGAAGACACAGTGGCTAAATTGAAAGATAACACCATTTTGGATAATTCTGAGAACAACAAGGCTTTATTAAACCAGGCTAATGCAATGCTAATCAGAGCTTATAAGAAGGAAGAGTCCTTTTGGAAGCAAAAATCAGGTGTAAAGTGGTTTGTGGAGGGTAAAATTAACTCAAAAGTTTTTCACTCTATAGTTAGAGGAAGAAAAAAAGGACTAACACTAAAGAAGATTAAAAAAGAGGATGGTACATGGATTGTAGGTGATGATGACATTGATAGGGAAGTTGTCTCATTCTTTCAAAATTTATTCATGAAGGAAGGTGTTGTTAGTGATATGTCTATCCTGGACTGTATTCCAAAGATCATCAATGATATTGATAATGAGATGCTTACAACAATACCTATAATAGAGGAATTAAGGGATGTGGTGTTTGATATGAGCTCCCATAGTGCACCAGGCCCAGATGGGATGTCGGGAAAATTCTATCAATCATGTCGGGACAGCATAAAAGAGGACTTACTACTAATGACTCTTGAATGTTTTGCAGGTAATCAAATTCCAAAAGCATTGACTCACACATGCCTTATTTTATTACCAAAGGTGGACAATCCTCAGTCTTTCATAGATATAAGACCTATTAGTCTTAGTAATTTCTCATGTATGATTCTATCCAAGTTGTTGATCCAGCGACTAAGCCCATTGATGCAAAAACTGGTTTCTCCTAACTAGACATGTTTCATTAGAGGAAGGTCTATCACAAAAAACATTATGCTCACCCAAGACTTAGTCCATAATATAACTAAACCATCTCTATATGGTAATGTTGTATTAAAAGTGGACATAACTAAAGCATATGATAGGGTATCTTGGGAATTTCTTTGCCAAGTACTCATGCAGATGGATTTCTCAGAAGGTTAGATCTGGAGTATATGGATACTAATGTCCAATGTGTGGTATTCTATTCACATTAATGGAATCAGACATGGGTTTTTTCAAATCAAGCAGAGGAATCAAGCAGGGAGATCCATTATCTCTTTCTCTAGTTGTGTTGGGGGCTGAACTATTATCAAGGCTTATGAATTGTATGCTCAATATTGGTTGTATTCCATACTCTGTTGATAAGAAGAGTCCCGGAATCACTCACTTATGTTATGCTGATGATACTATCTTATTCTCTTCATGTGATCCCGTTTCTTTGCAGCTTATGATCACTAAATTGCATGAATATGAGAAGATATCTGGGCAAATGGTGAACAAGAGGAAATATGTCTTTTATGTTTCTTTTCAGGAAGATGATCAGAGGATTACTGACATTAATAGAATCACTGATTTTCAATGGTGTCAATTTCGTATGAAATACCTTGGATGCCCTATTTACTTAGAGAGGAAAAAGGTAGTGTATTTCAGTGATATGGTTGCTAACGTGGATAATAAGATGCAAGGATGGCAGAGTAAATTACTATCATATGGGGGTAAAATTGTACTTATAAAATCAATACTACAAGCTTTACCTCTACATATTCATATTCTTTCTGTGTTACATCCTCCTAAGATAGTATTGAACTAGATTGAGAAGATTATGGCTAATATATTTTGGGAAAAAGATGGCAACAGAAATAAAACACATTGGAAAGCATGGAGTGATCCATGGTTTCCAACAGAAGAGGGAGGGGCAGGCTTTAGAGCAATGAAGGACATTTGTAATGCTTTCTCTATTAAGCTCTAATGGGACTTCAAAACTCAAAAGACTTTACTCAAAGATTTTTTGGAGGCCAAATNTATCACAAAAAATATTATGCTCACCCAAGACTTAGTCCATAATATAACTAAACCATCTCTATATGGTAATGTTGTATTAAAAGTGGACATAACTAAAGCATATGATAGGGTATCTTGGGAATTTCTTTGCCAAGTACTCATGCAGATGGATTTCTCAGAAGGTTAGATCTGGAGTATATGGATACTAATGTCCAATGTGTGGTATTCTATTCACATTAATGGAATCAGACATGGGTTTTTTCAAATCAAGCAGAGGAATCAAGCAGGGAGATCCATTATCTCTTTCTCTAGTTGTGTTGGGGGCTGAACTATTATCAAGGCTTATGAATTGTATGCTCAATATTGGTTGTATTCCATACTCTGTTGATAAGAAGAGTCCCGGAATCACTCACTTATGTTATGCTGATGATACTATCTTATTCTCTTCATGTGATCCCGTTTCTTTGCAGCTTATGATCACTAAATTGCATGAATATGAGAAGATATCTGGGCAAATGGTGAACAAGAGGAAATATGTCTTTTATGTTTCTTTTCAGGAAGATGATCAGAGGATTACTGACATTAATAGAATCACTGATTTTCAATGGTGTCAATTTCGTATGAAATACCTTGGATGCCCTATTTACTTAGAGAGGAAAAAGGTAGTGTATTTCAGTGATATGGTTGCTAACGTGGATAATAAGATGCAAGGATGGCAGAGTAAATTACTATCATATGGGGGTAAAATTGTACTTATAAAATCAATACTACAAGCTTTACCTCTACATATTCATATTCTTTCTGTGTTACATCCTCCTAAGATAGTATTGAACTAGATTGAGAAGATTATGGCTAATATATTTTGGGAAAAAGATGGCAACAGAAATAAAACACATTGGAAAGCATGGAGTGATCCATGGTTTCCAACAGAAGAGGGAGGGGCAGGCTTTAGAGCAATGAAGGACATTTGTAATGCTTTCTCTATTAAGCTCTAATGGGACTTCAAAACTCAAAAGACTTTACTCAAAGATTTTTTGGAGGCCAAATACTGCAAAAGGTCACATCTTGTGGCAAAGAAATGGGTGTATGGTCAATCTCACACGTGGAGAAGGTTGATGGATTCAAAGAAAGATGTAGAGAAATTTATTTTCTGGAAAGTTGATAGAGGTGATGTCTCATTTTGGTGGGACAACTGGACAGGGTTAGGGGCATTAGCTAACCAAGTTCAGTCAGGGGCCACGTCAAAAAGCACTAAGGTACAAGATTTTTTAATGGGAGGAATGTGGTTAAAAGATAAATTACCTGATAATTTATCTGGTCCAGTGGTCAATGCAATACTGGAGATCGAATTTGATGAAAGAAAATTGGATTGCCCTTATTGGTTACCAGAAGATACAAGGTTGTTCTTATGTAAATCAGCATAGCAATGTGTGAGACCAAAAAGAATGGCATCATTGACTTGTAAAATTATTTGGCACAAAAGACTTCCTGTTAAGATTTCTTTTTTCATGCTGAGAGCTGTGCAATGCAAAATTCCAACCGACGATGCTATGGAGAGGTTTGGTTTAATGATCGTACCCAAATACAGTTATTGTACTGATCATGAAAAGGAAACTTCCTATCACCTACTTACCTTGAGTCAGATAGCTTCTCAAGGTTGGAGGTATTTTTCCAAAGCCTGTGGTATCAAAGTTAGCCAAGGACAACTTAGATAAGTTCTTATGACTTGGTGGTTGATGAAAGCTAGAAATGAAGTACATGCTCTGTTGCTGCAATGCCTACCTTCTATGATTTGCTGGAATATCCGGAAGAGTAGGTGTGATGCAAGATTTGGAAACAAACATATGTCATTTTGGTATATCATAAAGCAAATCACCAATACAATGACCTTGATCTTGAATAGTCAATTCCCTCAACTTTGATTCGACAAATGTAAAGTTGTAGAGAATATTAAACAGAGGTTACATTCCTAGGTGATCAGATGGGAAAGACTTCGATTGGGGTGGTTTAAACGGAATATGAATGGTTGTAGTAAAGGTAATCCTGGCTCAACTGGAGGGGGTGAAGTTATCAGAAACCATGAAAGAGTTATGATCCTGGCATTTTTAGATTGTTATGGATGGTATAGTAATAGTGTAGCTGAGGCAAAGGCTATGTTGCAGGGAATTAATATATGTAGGCAATACAGATTCTCTAATGTGTTGGTAGAATCAGACTCTTTGTTGTTAGTGAATATGGTTAACAAAAAGATGAGACCTCTTTGGCAGATTAAACATATGCTTGAGCAGATCAGAGAATATGTTGACACAGGAACCTTCTGTATTGCACATACACATAAAGAAGGCAATGTGGTGGCAGATCAATTAGCTAATTTTGGGGAAAATACAAGGACATTTCATATCTTCAATGAAGTTGTTTCTCTTCCTAGACAAGTTAGAGCTTCTTTGAAGTTAGAACAAGATGGCCTACCCTACCTAAGGATCAAGTGAAAGGAAAATCAGTTCACGGTTGATTATGGTATCATTTGAACTTGTTATGATTAGAAGTCTACTGATGAACTTGTGTGTAGTGTATTTGATAGAAGGTAGGTGCACTATCAACAATGTTGTGGTTCTTAATGTGAGACTATCTGATATCGTTCAACCATTCATTAGATTGCTCGAGTACAATCTACACTTTGTATGGGAGGCAAAGGTATATGTCCTTCTCCGTGTAATTATTATTTTTGCTATATACAGGTTAGGGCCTGCCTAATCCCCCATCATGATGGTGGACCTTTGATTAAAAAAAATTATATATGTTATTCGAGAATATCAATGAAATTGTGAAAAATAACTAAGAATATCTTAAATTTAAAAGTAATATAAATGTAATTTGCTATTACTTTTTACAACCTCCCCCCCTCCCCCCCCCAAAAAAAA
>AWOL01S0007557.1:11612-34727 GCA_000715115.1 Nicotiana otophora | reverse complement strand
ATCTCCATAAACTCCATAAAATATGAACTTAACCGATGGATATTTAACCAGCTAACTATTTTCAAAGATATATTTATCAATCCCTCTAGCATTTGNTATGTAAAGGGGCTAAAATCTAAATCTAAAATACCGGGGCTAGCCGTAAAATTGATGAAGTTACTCATCAGCTCTTTTGTATTTGGAGATCTGATGCTTATCTCTATTGGGCGGGTTAGATTAGCATAGCCCGATCATAGCTCATGATGTATCGTATAACTTATTACGTGACTCAGGATGTGGTGTCAATTTTAATGGTTCTAACTCTAGACCATATGTTAGATCTCCATAAACTCCATAAAATATGAACTTAACCGATGGATATTTAACCAGCTAACTATTTTCAAAGATATATTTATCAATCCCTCTAGCATTTGCTTGGTGATATCTATCACATTTGATGCGTTCTTTGTCCCATAGTAACACCAAGTTTTCATGTTTAGTGCTAGTTTTCCATTTGATGTGCGTTCACACTCTTGCAGTATTACCAAGTGATGTTTGTGCATTCGTAGGTAGGCTTCGATAGCCTTTTTTTTAAATGTATTTTTCTCATAACAGTGACTGACATTCCACGAAACAATTTCCAATAATCTTCATTGGAAATGTTCGATGAACTTGAAGCGCTCATTCTGTTATGCTTCTCTCTTTTTTCAAACTCTAGTTCTTTGTTTTTGAACTTGTATAGCGTCTGTAAGTAAGAAATTGTTCTTGATGCATATATACCGAATTCTTGGTGTATATGCATCCCCTACACCTTTTCTTAATTATTGGTGTGTTTCCTATCCTAAAGATAAATTAGAGATGAAAAACAAAGAATTTCCAATTGTATTATTTAACTTATTTTTTTTCTCCATTCCCAAATGATGATGTAGCACCCCAGATTTTAGACAGTCCCATATCGGCAAAACCCAAGAGTGATGTTGGGTATATAAGTTAACAAGCTTAAACCCTAGTGACGCATTTTAAATCCTAGATGGCCTAAGCCTAAAGCGGAGAATATCACTAGCGGGTTGGTCTGCTAAAAATGGTATCACAGCCATTCTTGTGTTAGCCATGTTGATGGTGGGTTAGTGTTCAACTTAGTTTAGGCAAATCTCGGTTAGGCAGGCCAAACCTCAGTGCTGAGTCTAGGTGAATCCCATGCGGTGGGGGCAAACCTCGGCGAGGACGCTGAGTCCATAAGAGTGAGTGTATGTAACACCCAGACTTTATATAGAGTCCCACATCGGCAAAACACAAGAGTGATGCTGGGTATATAAGTTAACAAGCCATAGACCTTAGTGACGCATTTTAGACTCGTGAGGGCCTAGGCCTAGAGCAGACAATATCACTAACGGGCTGGCCTGCTACAAATGGTAATAGAGCCTCTTTTGTGTTAGCCTTGCCGATGTTGGGTCAGAGTTCAACTTAGTTTAGGAAAATCTCAGTTTGGCGAGGCAAACCTCAGAGTTGAGTGTAGGCGAATCTGATGCGGTGGGACAAACCTCAGCGAGGACGCTAAGTCCATAAGAGGGGGTGGATGTAAAACTTGACTTGAGCCCTCGCTATGACACGACCATTCTATATTTCTTCACAAGGCTAAAGATAAATCACAGTTGGTGAAGCCAAACTTTTACCTCTTGTTTCATAAATATATTCAGTAAATGCATTTCCTATGGTTCTAATGATGGTACTAATATAATGTCTCTTTTCGTGTTCTTGAGCCGATAGTCTTTCGCAAACAGGCTCCCTATACTCTTCGGAGTAGGGGTAAGGTCTGCGTACACTCTACCCTCCTCAGACTCCACTTGTGAGAAATTAATGGGTTGTTGTTGTTGCATTCAGTAAATGCATGATGCTGGCACGAGATTCTTTCTAATATTGGAACAAAATAAATTCCATTTCAAATACAGCTTTGAAATCTTTCTTTTTTTTCTTTCTTCTATTCTCAGATACAATATTAAGAGAGTACGTTTTTGGTAGAATACATCTTTAAGAAATCTCCTTTATCAAAAAAGTTATCTCTAAAAGAGAACAAATAACTTCCTTCACTTATGAATTGAAAAATTAATTGCTTTATTGAATAATTTGAATTCGAGCTTTATTTGGATAATCTTTGTGGTGATTTGGTATCTCCATATGTAAAGGGGCTAAAATCTAAATCTAAAATACCGGGGCTAGCCGTAAAATTGATGAAGTTACTCATCAGCTCTTTTGTATTTGGAGATCTGATGCTTATCTCTATTGGGCGGGTTAGATTAGCATAGCCCGATCATAGCTCATGATGTATCGTATAACTTATTACGTGACTCAGGATGTGGTGTCAATTTTAATGGTTCTAACTCTAGACCATATGTTAGATCTCCATAAACTCCATAAAATATGAACTTAACCGATGGATATTTAACCAGCTAACTATTTTCAAAGATATATTTATCAATCCCTCTAGCATTTGCTTGGTGATATCTATCACATTTGATGCGTTCTTTGTCCCATAGTAACACCAAGTTTTCATGTTTAGTGCTAGTTTTCCATTTGATGTGCGTTCACACTCTTGCAGTATTACCAAGTGATGTTTGTGCATTCGTAGGTAGGCTTCGATAGCCTTTTTTTTAAATGTATTTTTCTCATAACAGTGACTGACATTCCACGAAACAATTTCCAATAATCTTCATTGGAAATGTTCGATGAACTTGAAGCGCTCATTCTGTTATGCTTCTCTCTTTTTTCAAACTCTAGTTCTTTGTTTTTGAACTTGTATAGCGTCTGTAAGTAAGAAATTGTTCTTGATGCATATATACCGAATTCTTGGTGTATATGCATCCCCGACACCCTTTCTTAATTATTGGTGTGTTTCATATCCTAACGATAAATTAGAGATGAAAAACAAAGAATTTCCAGTTGTATTATTTAACTTATTTTTTTTCTCCATTCCAAAATGATGATGTAGCACCCCAGATTTTAGACAGTCCCATATCGGCAAAACCCAAGAGTGATGTTGGGTATATAAGTTAACAAGCTTAAACCCTAGTGACGCATTTTAAATCCTAGATGGCCTAAGCCTAAAGCGGAGAATATCACTAGCGGGTTGGTCTGCTAAAAATGGTATCACAGCCATTCTTGTGTTAGCCATGTTGATGGTGGGTTAGTGTTCAACTTAGTTTAGGCAAATCTCGGTTAGGCAGGCCAAACCTCAGTGCTGAGTCTAGGTGAATCCCATGCGGTGGGGGCAAACCTCGGCGAGGACGCTGAGTCCATAAGAGTGAGTGTATGTAACACCCAGACTTTATATAGAGTCCCACATCGGCAAAACACAAGAGTGATGCTGGGTATATAAGTTAACAAGCCATAGACCTTAGTGACGCATTTTAGACTCGTGAGGGCCTAGGCCTAGAGCAGACAATATCACTAACGGGCTGGCCTGCTACAAATGGTAATAGAGCCTCTTTTGTGTTAGCCTTGCCGATGTTGGGTCAGAGTTCAACTTAGTTTAGGAAAATCTCAGTTTGGCGAGGCAAACCTCAGAGTTGAGTGTAGGCGAATCTGATGCGGTGGGACAAACCTCAGCGAGGACGCTAAGTCCATAAGAGGGGGTGGATGTAAAACTTGACTTGAGTTCCCGCTATGACACGACCATTCTATATTTCTTCACAAGGCTAAAGATAAATCACAGTTGGTGAAGCCAAACTTTTACCTCTTGTTTCATAAATATATTTAGTAAATGAATTTCCTATGGTTCTAATGATGGTACTAATATAATGTCTCTTTTCGTGTTCTTGAGCCGATGGTCTTTCGAAAACAGGCTTCCTATACCCTTCGGAGTAGGGGTAAGGTCTCCGTACACCCAACCCTCCTCAGACTCCACTTATGAGAACTTAATGGGCTGTTGTTGTTGTAGTTAGTAAATGCACCATGCTGACACGAGATTATTTCTAATATTGGAAATCAATAAATTCCATTTCAAATGCAGCTTTGACATCTTTCTTTCTTTTTTCTTTCTTCTATTCTCAGGTATAATATTAGAGAGTAAGTTTTTGGTAGAATACATCTTTAAGAAATCTACCTTATCAAAAAAGTTATCTCTATAAGAGAGAAAATAACATCCTTCACTTATGAATTGAAAAATTAATTTCTTTTGCGAATAATTTGAATTCTCGCTTTATTTGGATAATCTTTTTGGTGATTTGGTATCTCCATATGTAAAGGGGATAAAACCTAAATCTAAATTACCGGGGCTAGCCATAAAATTGATGAAGTTACTCATCTGCTCTTTTGTATTTGGAGATCTGATGCTTATCTCTATTGGACGGGTTAGATTAGCATAGCCCGATCATAGCTTATGATGTATCATATAACTTATTATGTGACTCAGGATGTGGTGTCAATTTTAATGGTTCTAAATCTAGACCATATATTAGATCTCCGTAAACTCCATAAAATGTGAACTTAACCGATGGATATCTAACCAGCTGAATATTTTCTAAGATATATTTATCAATCCCTCTAGCGTTTTCTTGGTGATATCTATCACGTTTGATGAGTTCTTTGTCCCATAGTAACACCAAGTTTTCATGTTTAGTGCTAGTTTTCCATTTGATGTGCGTTTCACACTCTTGCAGTATTACCAAGTGATGTTTGTGCAACCGTAGGTACACTTCTATAGCCTCTTTGTTAAATGTATTTTTCTCATAACAGTGACTGACATTCCACGAAACAATTTCCAATAATCTTCATTGGAAATATTCAATGAACTTGAAGCGGTCATTCTGTTATGCTTCTCTCTTTTTTCAAACGCTAGTTCTTTGTTGTTTTTGAATTTGTATAGCGTCTGTAAGTAAGAAATGGTTCTTGATGCATATATATAGAATTCTTGGTGTATATGCGTCCCTTACACCCTTTCTTAATTATTGGTGAGTTTCCTATCCTAAAGATAAATCAGAGATGAAACACAAAGAATTTCCAGTTGTATTATTTACCTTATTTTGTTTCTCCATTCCATAATGATGATGTAACACCCCAGATTTTAGACAGAGTCCCATATCGGCAAAAACTCAAGAGTGATGCTGGGTATATAAGTTAACAAGCATTAGACCCTAGTGATGCATTTTAAATCCTTGAAGGCCTAAGCCTAGAGCGGACAATATAAATAGCGGGTTGGTCTGCTACAAATGGTATCAGATCCATTCTTGTGTTAGCCATGTTGATAGTGAGTTAGTGTTCAACTGTGTTTATGCAATTCCCGGTTAGGCGGGGCAAACCTCAGTGCTGAGTCTAGGCGAATCCCATGTGGTGGGGGAAAACCTCGGCGAGGATGCTGAGTCCATAAGAGGGAGTGTATGTAACACCGCCAGACTTAAGATAGAGTCCCACATCGGCAAAGCACAAGGGTGATGCTGGGTATATAAGTTAAATAGCCACAGACCTTAGTGACGCATTTTAAACCCATGAGGGCCTAGGCCCAGAGCGGACAATATCACTAGCGGGCTGGCCTGTTACAAATGGTAATAGAGCCACTTTTATGTTAGCCTTGCCGATGTTGGGTCAGAGTTCAACTTAGTTTAGGCAAATCTCGGTTAGGCGAGGCAAACCTCAGAGTTGAGTGTAGGCGAATCTGATGCGGTGGGACAAACCTTAGCGAGGACGCTAAGTCCATAAGAGGGGGTGTATGTAAAACTTGACTTGAGCCCTCGCTATGACACGACCATTCTATATTTCTTCACAAGGCTAAAGATAAATCACAGTTGGTGAAGCCAAACTTTTACCTCTTGTTTCATAAATATATTCAGTAAATGCATTTCCTATGGTTCTAATGATGGTACTAATATAATGTCTCTTTTCGTGTTCTTGAGCCGATGGTCTTTCGAAAACAGGCTCCCTATACCCTTCGGAATAGGGGTAAGGTCTCCGTACACTCAACCCTCCTCAGACTCCACTTATGAGAACTTAATGGGTTGTTGTTGTTGTAGTTAGTAAATGCACCATACTGACACGAGATTCTTTCTAATATTGGAAAAAAATAAATTCCATTTCAAATGCAGCTTTGACATCTTTCTTTCTTTTTTCTTTCTTCTATTCTCAGGTACAATATTAGAGAGTAAGTTTTTGGTAGAATACATCTTTAAGAAATCTACCTTATCAAAAAAGTTATCTCTATAAGAGAAACAATAACATCCTTCACTTATGAATTGAAAAATTAATTTCTTTTGCGAATAATTCGAATTCTTACTTTATTAGGATAATCTTTTTGGTGATTTGGTATCTCCATATGTAAAGGGGATAGAACCTAAATCTAAAATACCTGGGCTAGCCATAATGTTGATGAAGTTACTCATCTGCTCTTTTGTATTTGGAGATCTGATGCTTATCTCTATTTGACGGGTTAGATTAACATAGCCCGATCATAGCTTATGATGTATCATATAACTTATTATGTGACTCAGGATGTGGTGTCGATTTTAATGGTTCTAAATCTAGACCATATATTAGCTCTCCATAAACTCCATAAAATTTGAACTTAACCGGTGGATATCTAACCAGCTGAATATTTGCCAAGATATATTTATCAATCCCTCTAGCATTTTCTTGGTGATATCTATCACGTTTGATGCGTTCTTTGTCCCATAGTAACACCAAGTTTTCATGTTTAGTGCTAGTTTTCCATTTGATGTGTGTTTCACACTCTTGCAGTATTACCAAGTGATATTTGTGCAACCGTAGGTACACTTCTATAGCCTCTTTTTTAAATGTATTTTTCTCATAACAGTGACTGACATTCCACGAAACAATTTCCAATAATCTTCATTGGAAATATTCAATGAACTTGAAGCGCTCATTCTGTTATGCTTCTCTCTTTTTTCAAACTCTAGTTCTTTCTTTCTTTGAATTTGTATAGCGTCTGTAAGTAAGAAATGGTTCTTGATGCATATATATATAATTCTTGGTGTATATGCCTCCCTTACACCCTTTCTTAATTATTGGTGTGTTTCCTATCCTAAAGATAAATCAGAGATGAAACACAAAGAATTTCCAGTTGTATTATTTACGTTATTTGTTTTCTCCATTCCATAATGATGATGTAACACCCCAGATTTTAGACAGAGTCCTATATCGGCAAAAACTCAAGAGTGATGCTAGGTATATAAGTTAACAACCCGTAGACCCTAGTGACGCATTTTAAGTCCGTGAAGGCCTAAGCCTAGAGCGGACAATATCACTAGCGGGTTGGTCTGCTAAAAATGGTATCAGAGCCATACTTGTGTTAGCCATGTTGATGGTGAGTTGGTGTTCAACTGAGTTTAGGCAAATCTCGGTTAGGCGGGCCAGACCTCAGTGCTGAGTCTAGGCAAATCCCATTCGGTGGGGGCAAACCTCGGTGAGGACCCTGACTCCATAAGAGGGAGTGTATGTAACACCCCAGACTTTAGATAGAGTCCCACATCGGAAAAATACAAGGGTGATGCTGGATATATAAGTTAACAAGCCATAGATCTTAGTGACACATTTTAAACCCGTGAGGACCTAGGCCCAGAGCGGACAATATCACTAGCGGTCTGGCCTGTTACAAATGGTAATAGAGCCACTTTTGTGTTAGCCTTGCCGATGTTGGGTCAGAGTTCAACATAGTTTAGGAAAATCTCGGTTAGGCGAGGCAAACCTTAGATTTGAGTGTAGGCGAATTTGATGCGGTGGGACAAACCTGAGCGAGGACGCTAAGTCCATAAGAGGGGGTGTATGTAATACTTGACTTGATCCCTCACTATGACACGACCATTCTATATTTCTTCACAAGGCTAAAGATAAATCACAGTTGGTGAAGCCAAACTTTTACCTCTTGTTTCATAAATATATTCAGTAAATGCATTTCCTATGGTTCTAATGATGGTACTAATATAATGTCTCTTTTCGTGTTCTTGAGCCGATAGTCTTTCGAAAACAGGCTCCCTATACTCTTCGGAGTAGGGGTAAGGTCTGTGTACACTCTACCCTCCTCAGACTCCACTTGTGAGAACTTAATGGGTTGTTGTTGTTGCATTCAGTAAATGCATCATGCTGGCACGAGATTCTTTCTAATATTGGAACAAAATAAATTCCATTTCAAATACAGCTTTGAAATCTTTCTTTTTTTTCTTTCTTCTATTCTCATATACAATATTAAGAGAGTACGTTTTTGGTAGAATACATCTTTAAGAAATCTCCTTTATCAAAAAAGTTATCTCTAAAAGAGAACAAATAACTTCCTTCACTTATGAATTGAAAAATTAATTGCTTTTTTGAATAATTTGAATTCGAGCTTTATTTGGATAATCTTTGTGGTGATTTGGTATCTCCATATGTAAAGGGGCTAAAATCTAAATCTAAAATACCGGGGATAGCCGTAAAATTGATGAAGTTACTCATCAGCTCTTTTGTATTTGGAGATCTGATGCTTATCTCTATTGGGCGGGTTAGATTAGCATAGCCCGATCATAGCTCATGATGTATCGTATAACTTATTACGTGACGCAATATGTGGTGTCAATTTTAATGGTTCTAACTCTAGACCATATGTTAGATCTCCATAAACTCCATAAAATTTGAACTTAACCGATGGATATTTAACCAGCTAACTATTTTCCAAGATATATTTATCAATCCCTCTAGCATTGTCTTGGTGATATCTATCACGTTTGATGCGTTCTTTGTCCCATAGTAACACCAAGTTTTCATGTTTAGTGCTAGTTTTCCATTTGATGTGCGTTTCACACTCTTGCAGTATTACCAAGTGATGTTTGTGCATTCGTAGGTAGGCTTCTATAGCCTTTTTTTTAAATGTATTTTTCTCATAACAGTGACTGACATTCCACGAAACAATTTCCAATAATCTTCATTGGAAATGTTCGATGAACTTGAAACGCTCATTCTGTTATGCTTCTCTCTTTTTGCAAATTCTAGTTCTTATTTTTTTTAATTTGTATAGTGTCTGTAAGTAAGAAATGGTTCTTGATGCATATATATAGAATTCTTAGTGTATATGCGTCCCTAACACCCTTTCTTAAGTATTGGTGTGTTTCTTATCCTAAAGATAAATCAGAGATGAAAAACAAAGAATTTCTAGTTGTATTATTTAACTTATGTTTTTTCTCCATTCCATAATGATGATGTAACACCCCAAATTTTAGATAGAGTCCCATATCGGCAAACCCCAAGAGTGATGCTGGGTATATAAGTTAACAAGCCTTAGACTCTAGTGATGCATTTTAAATCCGTAAAAGCCTAAGCCTAGAGCGGACAATATCACTAGCGGGTTGGTCTGCTAAAACTGGTATCAGAGCCATTCTTGTGTTAGCCATGTTAATGGTGGGTTAGTGTTTAACTGAGTTTAGGCAAATCTCGGTTAGGCGGGCCAAACCTCAGTGCTGAGTCTAGGCGAATCCCATGCGGTGGGGGCAAACCTCGGTGAGGATGCTGAGTCCATAAGAGGGAGTGTATGTAACACCCCAGACTTTACATAGAGTCCCACATCGGCAAAACACAAGGGTGATGCTAGTTATATAAGTTAAATGCATTTCCTATGGTTCTAATGATGGTACTAATATAATATCTTTTTTCGTCTTCTTGAGCCGATGGTCTTTCGGAAATAGGCTCCCTATACGCTTCGGAGTAGGGGTAAGGTCTGCGTATACTCTACCTTCCCCAGACCCCACTTGCGAGAACTCAATGGATTGTTGTTGTTGTTGTAGTCAGTAAATGCATCATACTGACACGAGATTCTTTCTAATATGGGAACAAAATAAATTCTATTTCAAATACATCTTTGAAATCTTTCTTCTTTTTTTTCTTCTATTCTCAGGCACAATATTAAGAGAGTAAGTATTCTGTAGAATACATCTTTAAGAAATCGACTTTATCAAAAAAGTTATCTCTAAAAGAGAATAAATAACTTCCTTCACTTATGAATTGAAAAATTAATTTCTTTTGTGAATAATTTGAATTCTCGCTTTATTTTGTTTGTCTCAATTCTCAATTCTGAATCATGTTAGTGTTCTATGTTTCTGTTTTACGTATAATATAATGTTTATGGATGAGACAAATTCCTAACTTAAAACTTTCAGGATCAACGTCACATTTTCATGTTCACTTATGAGTGCTTTATTTTTATATGATTTAATTTCTATTGTACAACCTGAACAAATATTTTTATAAATAAGTAGGCAATTGTCAATTTATTATTCTTCATATAAATTTGTAATAGTTATTTGTTTTTTATTGAGTTAGCTAAATAAATTTAACTCATCATTTTCAACATTTTATATACACATTTGGCTTTAACTTTTATTTTGTAACTCCCACTCATTTTTCATCCTTCCAGTTTAAAAAGTGCAAGTACTCTGATATTTGAAGCATTAATCAGCTCTGCTCTCCAGGGTAGAGGTAAGGTCTGCGTACACATTACACTCCACAGATTTCATTTGTGGGATCTCATTGAATTGTTGTTATTGTTGTTGTAATCCTCCCAGAAGTGCATACTGGCACGAGCTCTTTTCTCAAATAGGAACAAAAATAAATTTCTTATCTTATGAAGTACATTTTCCAATTCGAGATTTAATTTCTTTGATACTTTCTACTTTCTAGTACTAATACTTTAATGCTACAGATTTGAGATCCTTTTTTTTTCATTTTTCTTTGTTTGTTTTTTCTTTGTCTTCACGGATATAAGTATTAAGAGGGTAAAATTTTATCCACAATCGGTGTGCATGCTCTATTGCTGCTAAATTTTAGTATATTTTTTTAAAAACATATTACGCATAAAATAATTTATTTTAAATATCCATATCACACGTTTGACTTGGGTATTGTTGTGCGCTGCCTTCCTGAGATACCTGGGAAGGGCGACGTAAGGCAAAGCAACCGACTTCCGTGTGCTTACTTTTCGCCAGTCGAAGGACCCCTCCGCATGCTAGACTTGACTGTCAGTGCCGTACGGGAAAGCCAATATCTGGATCACAATTTGCAGCGAGAGAACTGAATGAAAGCTTGCTTGTATTAATAGAGAACAATGATTGAAAGAAAGCCAACGTGATACCAGGAGGGGAGGAGACACTAATGCAGAGATTTGATTGCTTACAAAAAACTTCAACGACTATACCCTCATCATATATGTCATAAAACTAAAAACTTAAGTTATAGGAGTAGACATAAATAAGCTAGAAAATCATAATGCAAATACAAGAAGTAAAATTTGTCACGATCCAAAACCTAACCCGTCGTGATGACATCTATCGTGGTACTAGGCAAGCCGACACATTTCCAAAACACATCGATATTTCATTTAAAAGATAAGTCAAAGCTTTACTTTACTAGAATATTCATTAATGAGTTCAAACCAAAATAAAAATAGAATACGGAGAAGATAGCCCGACATCGGGGTGTCACTAAGTCATGAACAACTACTACAAATTGTTTGATAACATCAAGACTAGCATAGTTTGGGAAAGACCAATACAACTAAGGGGAAGATAAGGAAGAAGAAAAACAGGGTTGTGATCGCCAGGCAACTACCTTGCTATCTCCGATGATCCGCTACTAAATATATATCAACAATCGCTACCATAGCCAGAAATGCCTGGATCTGCACACCAGGTGCAGGGAGTAATGTGAGTACACCAACTCAGTAAGTAATAGAAATAAATAAAGGCTGAGAAGTAGTGACGAGCTAAATGTAAGTATAGTTCATATCACAAAAATTCCGTAAAGTACAACATGATTTAAAAACCAGTGTTTAAGTCAAATCAGCTTGTTTAAATCTAGTTCACGTAAAACCAATAAAAATATATGTCAACAGTTCTCAAACAAGGACTCAAAGCAACTATGAGCACAGAGGATGAAATCATATACCGCCCCTCGAGCAAAAACATCACTCAGTCCTTCCAGTCACTCCAACCTCACAATTACTCATGCCTCCCAATCACTTAGCACTCGGCACTCGCACTCAGTAGGTACCTGCGCTCACTGGGGGGGGAGGGGTACAGACTTCGGAGGGGCTCCTTTAGCCCAAGCGCTATATCAATGCCCATCATGGTAGAATCAATGAAACATGCTACGGCGTGCAGCCCGATCCCATAAATGTCCTCACAATCAGGCCCTTAGCCTCACTCAGTCATAATATCTCCAGTCTCTCGGGCTCTCAGAAATCAAATAATCAGCCCAAACAACATTGATATGATGCATCAAATAGAGTAATAGAGACTGAGCTATGATGTAAAAATGCATGAACATGACTGAGTATAGATTATCAACCAAAATCAGTAAGAGGATAGCAAGAAAAGACCTCCAAGGGTCCAAACAATACTGGCATAAGGCCTAGACATGGTATCTAGCATGATTTACAACAAATCTTTGTAAAACACATGAGGATAATATAGCTTCAACAGGTTGTTCAACTTTACAGTTGCTATGGGACGGACCAAGTCACAATCCCCCAACGGTGCACACCCACACGCCCGTCACCTAGCATGTGTGTCACCTCCAAATAGTGACATGACACACAAATCCGGGGTTTCACACCTTCAGGACTAGATTTACAACCGTTCCTTACCTCAATCCGAGCAAATCTCTACCCCGCAATGCCCTTGCCTCTCGAATCAGCCTCTGAGCGTCCTGAATCTAGCCGCAAGCAGTACAATACCATTAATATATGCTAAAGGAATCAATTCGACAAGAAAACTACTAAATTAGACTCAAAACTTGAAATTGGCTCAGTCCCGGCCCCCGGGCCCACGTCTCGGAATCCGACAAAAGTCACAAAACCCAAAAGCCCATTCACTCACGAGCCTAACCCTACCAAATTTACCAAAATGCAACAATAAAATCCCCTTCAAAACCTCAAAATTCCATCTCTAGAACTCTTCCACTTGAATCCCAATGTTTCACCCCAAATCACAATTTAGATGATAAAAATCAAGATATAATCATGAAATTTAACAAAAACTAAGTGCGAAACACTTACCCCAACCAATTCCCTGAAAATCCCTTCAGAAATCGCCTAAATCCGTGGTCTCTAGCTCAAAATATGAAAAATGGGCACAAACCCTCGATTTTGAAATTTAACACTGCTGCCCAGATTTCCTTCTTCACGAACGCGGAAGTACCCTCGCATTCGCGAAGCACAACTGCCTCAGCCCAGAAATCCCTTCAACGCGAACGCGATCTACCACTCGCGACCACGATGCCTTACCAGCTCAAACCTTCGCGAACGCGACCCTCACCTCGCGAATGCGTAGACGAAGGACCTGGGGTCCCCAACAACCTTACTCCTCTTCGCGAACGCGACACCACTCACGCATTCGAGATCCACACACTGCCCTACCCTTCACGTTCACGTCCTCACCTTTGCGATTACGTAGAACAAAAATTCATCATCTCAGAAACACTCTTCGCGAATGCGAGGCCCTTCTCGCGAATGCGTAAGAGGAAACCATAACCAAAATACAACAGCAGATCGGCTATCTCACCAAGGCAAAAAATGATCCGTTAACCATCCGAAACTCACTCGAGGCTCTCGGGACCTCAACCAAACATGCCAACATGTCATATAAGACCATGCAAACTTATTCTAAACTTTGAATCACTCCAAACAACATCAAAATACCAAATTACGCTCGGATTCAAGCCTAAGGACTTCTAAACTTCCGAATTCCACCAACGATGCTGAAACCCGCTAAACCACGTTCGAATGACCTCAAATTTTACACACAAGTAAAAGATAACACCACGAACCAATTCCAACTTCCGAAATTCCATTCCGACCCCGATACCAAAATTTCCACTACTGACCAAAATCGCCAAAATTCCAACTTTCGCCAATTCAAGCCTAATTCTACCACGGGCCTCCAAATCTCATTCTGAATGTGCTCCCAAGTCCAATGTCACCTAATGGAGCTAACGAAACCATAAAAAGTTCAAATCCGAGGTCTTTTACACATAAGTCAATGTCCGGTTGACTTTTCCAACTTAAGCTTCTACTTTAGAGACTAAGTATCCCAATTCACTCAAAAACCACTACGGACCCGAACCAACTAACCCGATATATCATAATATAGCTGAAAAGCACAAAAGGAATCATAAATGGAGAAAACAGAGCTATAAATCTCGAAACGACCGGTCGGGTCGTTACATCCTCTCACTCTTAAACAACTGTTCGTCCTCGAATGGGTCTAGAAATATACCTGAAGTCTCAAATAGGTGTGGTTATCTGCTCCGCATCTCCCGCTCGGTCTCCTGGGTGGCCTCCTCTACAGGCTGACCTCTCCATTGCACCTTTACTGACGCTATGTCCTTTGACCTCAAATTCCGAACCTGTCGATCCAAAATGGCCACCACCTCCACATCATAAGTCATATCACCCTCTAACTGAACCGTGCTGAAGTCCAAAACATGGGACGGATCGCCAACATATTTCCGGAGCATGGAAACAGGAAACACTGGATGCATTATCGACAAGCTAGGTGGCAAGGCAAGCTTATAAGCCACCTTCCCTATCCTCTGAAGCACCTCATAAGGCCCAATTAACCAGGGGCTCAACTTTCCCCTCTTCCCAAACCTCATAACACCCTTCATGGGTGATACCTTCAGCAAAACCTTCTCCCCAACCATAAAAGACACATCACAGACCTTCTTGTCCCCGTAGCTCTTCTGCCTAGACTGCGCCGTGCGAAGCCGCTCCTGAATCAATTTCACCTTATCTAATGCATCCTGGACCAAGTCTGTACCGAGGAGCCTAGACTCACTCGGTTCAAACCATCCTACTGGAGATCTACACCTCCTTCTATATAAAGCCTTGTACGGAGCCATCTGAATGCTCGACTGATAATTATTGTTATATGCAAACTCTGCAAGAGGCAGAAACTAATCCAATGAACCCCCAAAGTTAATGACACAAGCGCGCAATATGTCCTCCAATATCTGAATAGTGCGCTTGGACTGCCCGTCCGTTTGAGGGTGAAAGGTCGTGCTCAACTCAACCTGAGTACCCAACTCTAGCTGCACGACCCTCCAAAACTGCGATGTAAACTGAGGCCCCTATCTGAAATGATGGAAACTGGGACACCATGCAGGCGAACAATCTCTCGGATATAAATCTCAACCAACCGCGCTGAACTGTAAGTAGTACCAACTGGAATGAAGTGCGCAGACTTGGTCAGCCGATCCACAATAACCCAAATAGCATCAAACTTCCTCAACGTCCGTGGAGCCCAATTACAAAGTCCATGGTGATCCGCTCCCACTTCCACTCCGGGATCTCTAATCTCTGAAGCAAGCTACCCGGTCTCTGATGTTCATACTTAACTTGCTGTTAGTTGAGACACCGAGCCACAAACCTAACTATATCCTTCTTCATCTGCCTCCACCAATAGTGTTGTCTCAAATCCTGGTACATCTTCGCGGCACCCGGATGGATGGAGTACTGCAAGCTATTGGCCTACTCAAGAATCACCTCCCTTAGCCCATCTACATTAGGCACACATATCCAGCCCTGCATCCTCAACACGCCGTCATCACTAATAGTCACGTCCCTAGCATCACTTTGCCGAACCCTGTACTGAAGAATGAGTAGGTGGGGGGTCATCATATTGACGCTCCCTGATACGGTCATAAAGAGAGGACATGAAGACCACGCAAGCCAATACCCGACTCGACTCCAAAATATCCAGTCTAACAAGCTGGCCCGCTAAGTCCTGAACATCCAATTCCAAGAGTCTCTCTGCTGCCGGAAGATATGCTAAACTCTCCAAACTCTCCGCCCGGTGACTCAAAGCATCGGCCACCACATTGGCCTTCCCGGGATGGTACGAAATAGTGATATCATAGTCCTTAAGAAGCTATAACCATCTCCGTTGAGGCAAATTAAGATCTTTTTGCTTAAACAAATGCTGCAGACTCCGGTGATCAGCATAGATCTCACAATGAACCCCATACAAATAATGGCGCCAAATCTTTAAGGCGTGAACAATGGCTGCTAACTCAAGATCATGGACAGGATAGCTCTTCTCATGGGTCTTCAACTAGCGTGAGGCATAGGCAATCACCCTACCCTCCTGCATCAGAACATATCCAATGCCTATCCTCGAGGCGTCACAATACATGGTGTAAGAACCTGAAGTTGATGGCAGAACTAACACTGGAGTTATGGTCAAAGCAGTCTTGAGCTTGTGAAATCTCTCCTCACACTCGTCCGACCACCTGAAAGGAGCACCCTTTTGGGTCAATTTGGTCAAAGGCGATGCAATAGATGAAAATGCCTCTACAAAACGATGGTAATAGCCCGCCAAACCAAGAAAGATCCTAATATTCGTGGTTGAGGACGGCCTAGGCCAACTCTACACCGCCTCTATCTTCTTCGGATCCACCTGAATACCCTCACTGGACACCACGTGCCCTAATAATGCTGCTAAACCGAGCCAAAACTCGCACTTGGAGAACTTTGCATAGAGATTTTCCTCCGTCAATCTCTGTAACACAACCATCAAGTGTTGAGCATGCTCCTCCTAGCTACGAGAGTACACCCAGATGTCATCAATGAATACAATAATGAATGATTCCAAATAGTGCTGTAATACACTATTCATCAAATGCATGAACGCTACTGGGGCATTGGTCAGCCCAAAAGACATTACAAGGAACTCATAATGGCCATAACGGGTCCTGAAAGCTGTCTTAAGAATATCTGAATCCCGAATCTTCAGATGGTGATACCCGGACCTCAAATCAATCTTAGAGAACACCCTCGCTCCCTGAAGCTGGTCAAACAAATCATCAATACGAGGCAAAGAATACTTGTTCTTGACGGTGACCTTGTTCAACTGCTTGTAATTAATGCATATCCTCATGGAACCATCCTTCTTCTTTACAAATAGAATCGGTACACCCGAAGGTGATACGCTAGGACGAATAAACCCCTTATCAAGGAGTTCCTAAAGTTGTCCCTTGAACTACTTCAACTGTGTCGGTGCCATACAATACGGTGGAGTAGAAATGGGCTGAGTGCCCGACACCAAATCAATATCAAAGTCAATATCCTTGTCAGGCGGCATGCCCAACAGGTCTGCAGGAAACACATCCAGAAAATCACATACCACCAGAACAGAATGAATGGTAGGAGTCTCTACACTAACATCCCTCACAAATGCCAAATAAGATAGGCAACCCTTCTCAGCCATACGCTGAGCCTTCAAACATGAAATCACCATACTAGGTACATAATCTATAGAACCGTTCCACTCAACCCTCGAAAATCCCGACATCGCCAATGTCACGATCTTAGTGTGACAATCTAGAACAACATGACATGGAGACAACCAATCCATGCCGAATATCACATCAACATCGACCATACTAAGCAACAAGAGATCTACTCTGGTCTTCAGACCCCTAATAGTCACCACACATGGCCGATATACGCAGTCCACAACAATAGTATCACCCACATGAGTAGATACATGAACAGATAAAACTAAAGACTCACGGGGCATATCTATAAAATGGGCAAAATACGAGCAAACATATGAATAAGGGGAACAAGGGTCAAACAATATAGAGGCATCTCTGTGACAAACTGAGACAATACCTGTAATCACATCATTTGAAGAAATAACATCTGGTCTGGCAGGGAGGGCATAGAAACGGGCCTGGCCACCCCCTGATCTGCCTCCCCCTCTAGAGCGACCCCTAGCTGACTGACCTCCACCTCGAGCTGGCTGGGCGGGTGGTAAAGTAACTGGTGCTGAAGTTGAAGGCTGAATCCTCTGCTGAGATAGACCCACATGATGATGAGGTCACTACCTCTACATATGCCTAAATTCGCCACACTCAAAACAACTCCCTGGTGCTGGTGGCGGGGATTGAAGGGAGCCCCGAGCACCGGGATAACTGGTAGAAGAACCTGGCATGGAGGAGCCCTGAACTGATGTAGCATGGGATGGACTCTGGGTTGGGAGGGCACTGAGTGATGAGTGTCCATGATGAGAATTGTGAGAACTATGGCCCGATGATGCACCACAGAGTACTGGGCGGGCTGACTGAGTATGCATGAATGGACGGCTTCTGCCGTGCTGGAACTGACCCCCATGAGGAGCACCACTGAATCCACCATGTCCACGTGGCCCCTTAGTCATAAGTAATCGCAACTGATAAGTGAGGCCATCTAAAAACCTCCTGATCCTCTCCCTGTCTATGGGAACCAACCAGATAGCATGACGGGCCAACTCTGAGAATCGCATCTCATATTGCGTCATAGACATATCACCCTAATGAAGTTGCTCAAACTATCTGCGTAGCTCCTCTCTGTGGGACTGAGGCATGAACTTCTCCATAAATATAACAGAGAACTACTGCCAAGTGAGGGGTGCTGTGCCGACCGGCCTACGCCTCTCGTAAGCCTCCCACAAACTAAATGCAGCCCCATAGAACTGAAAGGTAGCGAACGAGACCCCACTAGTCTCCAGAATACCTGCTGTACAGAGTATCCTCTAACACCTATCCAAGAAACCCTATGCATCCTCACCTTCTGCACCACTGAAAGATGGAGGTTGGGTTCTCCCAAATCTCTCCAATCTACACTGCTCATTCTCAGGCATAGTAGGAACCACATAGTCCCGAGCAGCTACAACTGGCTGGGCTGGTGGTGCCCCCGGTGTCTAGAATCCCTGTACTACCTGCTCTGGTGTATGGGCAACGGGAGTCTGAGAAACTCCCCCGGCCTGAGAAGTGGCTGCTGCGGCCGGAACAGAGACTACCTGAGCAAGGCTGGTGCACGCGGTCAGAATCTGAGCCATGGCCTCCTGAATGCCTGGAATCACAATAGGCACAGGTGGTGTCTGAGCTGGTGCATCAACAACGGTAATCTGGTCCTGATTTGGGGAAACTGGTGGATCTGCAGGTACTGCCCCAACTGTTGTGCGGGCTGCACCTCTACTCCTACCATGACCTCTACCGTGACCTCAACCTCTCGCGGCCCTAGCTGGTGGTACTGGTGGCTGGCCCTCCTGACCGGTAGTACGAGTCCTCTCCATATGTGAGAGAATGAAACAACATATGTTTAGTTACTAGAATCAACATATTCGCATGACAAGAATTCAAGAATGTGGAATTTATTTTTCTTAAAGGTTCTACAGCCTCTCAAAGATAAGTACAAATATCTCCGTACCGATCCGCAAAACTCTACTAAACCCGCTCATGACTAATGAGACCTATGTAACCTAGGCTCTGATACCAACTTGTCATGACCCAAAACCTAACCCGTCGTGATGGCACCTATTGTGGTACTAGGCAAGATGACAGATTTCCAAAACACATCGATATTTCATTTAAAAGATTAGTCAAAGCTTTACTTTACTAGAATCTTAATTAAAGATTTCAAACCAAAATAAAAATAGAATGCGAAAAAGATAGCCCGGCATCAGGGTGTCACTAAGTCATGAGCAACTAGTACAAACTGTCTGATAACATCAAGACTAGCATAGTCTGGGAAAGACAAAACAACTAAGGAGAGGATAAAGAAGAATAAAAATAGGGTTGTGATCTCCAGGAAGCTACCTTGCTATCTCCGATGATCCGCTACTGAATATATATCAACAACCGCTACCGTGGCCAGAAATGCCTGTATCTGCACACAAGGTGCAGGGAGTAACGTGAGTACAACCACTCAGTAAGTAACAGAAATAAATAAAGGCTGAGAAGTAGTGACGAGCTAAATCCAAGTATAGCTCACAAATATTTCGTTAAGTACAACATGCTTTAAAAACCAGTGTTTAAGTCAAATCAGCTTGTTTAAATCCAGTTCACGTAAAACCAATAAAAATATCTTTCAACAGTTCTCAAACAAGGACTCACATCAGCTATGAGCACAAAGGATGAAATCATATACTGCCCCTCGAGCAAAAACATCACTCAGTCCTCCCAGTCACTCCAACCTCACAATCACTCATGCCTCTCAATCACACAGCACTCGGCACTCGGCACTCGCACTCAGTAAGTACCTGCGCTCACTGGGGATGTGTGCATACTCCGGAAGGGCTCCTTTAGCCAAGCACTATATCAATGCCCATCATGGCAGAATCAATGAAACATGCTGCGGCGTGCAGCCCAATCCCATAAATTTCCTCATTATCAGGCCCTCAGCCTCACTCAGTCATAATCTCTCCAGTCTCTCGGGCTCTCAGAAATCTAGTAATCAACCCAAACAACATTGATATAATGCATCAAATAAAGTAACAAAGACTAGCTATGATGTAAAAATGCATGAACATGATTGAGTACAAATTATCAACCAAAACCAGTGAGAGGACAGCAAGAAAAGACCTCCAAGGGTCCAAAAATACTGGCATAAGGCCTAGACATGGTATCTAGCATGATTTACAACAAATCTTTGTAAAACAAATGAGGATAATATAGCTTCAACAGGTTGTTCAACTTTACAGTTGCTATGGGACGGACCAAGTCACAATCCCCCAATGGTGCACGCCCACACGCCCGTCACCTAGCATGTGTGTCACCTCCAAATAGTTGCATGACACACAAATTTGGGGTTTCATACCCTCAGGACTAGATTTACAACCGTTACTTACCTCAATCGAAGAAAATCTCTACCCCGCAATGCCCTTGCCTCTTGAATCGACCTCCGAGCATCCCGGATCTAGCCACAAGCAGTACAATACCATTAATATATGCTAAAGGAATCAATTCCACAAGAAACCTACTAAATTAGAGTCAAACCCGAAATTGGCTCAAACCCGGGCCCGGGCCCACGTCTCGAAATCTGACCAAAGTCACAAAACCCGAAAGCCCACTCACTCATGAGTCTAACCTTACCAAATTTACCAAAATCTAACAACAAAATCCCCTTCAAAACCTCAAAATTCCATCTCAAGAACTCTTCCACATTTTTACCCAATTTTCACCCCAAATCACAATTTAGATGATAAAAATCAAGATATAATCTTGGAATTTAACAAAAACTAAGTGAGAAACACTTACCCAATCAACTCCCAAAAATTCCCTTCAAATATCGCCTAAATCCGGTGTCTCTAGCTCAGAATATGAAAAATAGGCACAAACCCTCGATTTTGAAATTTAACACTGCTGCCTAGATTTCCTTCTTCACGAACGCGGAAGTACCCTCGCATTCGCGAAGCATAACTGCTTAAGACCAGAAATCCCTTCTATGCGAACGCGATCTACCACTCGCGACCGTGATTACTTACCATCTCAAACCTTCTCGAACGCAACCCGCACCTCGCGAACGCGATCTACCACTCGCGAACGCGACACCACTCACGCGTTTGCGATGCACACACTGCCCTACCCTTCGCATTCGCGTCCTCACCTCTGCGAATGCATAGAACAAAAGTTCACCATCTCAGAAACACTCTTCGCGAATGCGAGGCCCTTCTCGCGAACGCGTAAGAGGAAACCAGAACCAAAATATAGCAGCAGATCAACTATCTCACCAAGGAAACAAATAATCCGTTAACCACCCGAAAATCACCCGAGGCCCTCGGGACCTCAACCAAACATGCCAACAAGTCATATAATCCCACGCAAACTTAGTCAAACCTTTGAATCACTCACAACAACATCGAAACAGCAAATTACACTCTGTTTCAAGCCTAAGGACTTCAAAACTTTTGAATTCCACCAACGATGCCGAAACCCACTCAACCACGTCTGAATAACCTCAAATTTTACACACAAGTCAAAAATAACACCACAAACCTATTCCAACTTCCGAAATTCAATTCCGACCCCGATATCAAAATTTCCACTACCGACCAAAATCGCCAAAATTCCAACTTTCACTAATTCAAGCCTAATTCTACCACGTGCCTCAAAATCTCATCCCAAACGTGCTCCCAAGTGAAAAATCACCTAACGGAGCTAACAGAACCATCAAAAATTCAAATTTGAGGTCTTTTACATATAAGTCAACGTCCGATTGACTTTTCCAACTTAAGCTTCTACTTTAGAGACTAGGTGTCTCAATTCATCTGAAACCACTACGGACCCGAACCAACTAACCCGATATATCATAATATAGCTGAAAAGAAAAAAAGGAAGCAGAAATGGGAAAATGGGACTATAACTCTCAAAACGATCGGCCGGGTCGTTACAAAACTACCCTATATTTACATGGAAAGAGACCTAGGCTTATTCAAAGGAAAAGCTGGTCCAGCAGCCGGCATTTGTAGGGGTGGCATCCTTGTCAATTGCATCAGTGTGCGCAAGTGATGGTTGGCTATAATTGCGTATTTAAGTCACTTATCGCACTTTAATTTACTACACTTTTATTTTGTTTGAGCCTTAATCGCCAGTGTTTTACACTTATTGTATATTTTATGCCTTGTAGGAGTGATTATGAGTCATTTAGATGTTGTGGAACTAATTCGAGCTATGTGGAGCTTTGAAGTCTGATTAACAGCCCAAGGAATTAAGTCGGAATCGTGTTCGGCGGTCGAGGATCAATTCTGGACGTCGAAATTCAAGGAAGAAGGAACTACTGAAGAAATGCACTAGTGCGAGGCACTGTGCAATGAATTAGTGCAAAGTTTTGATAGAAAGCTCCAAAGTTCAGATACTGGGTATTTTGTTATCTAACAGGAAAAAGCATTAGTGCGACGTAAAGTGCGACACATGGAATGCGTTAAGTTTGCAAGTTTTCCTATTTCGGCTAGGAAAGGGAGATTTTGTCATCCGACCCTACTTGGTTTAAATGCATGGAAAAATAATATTTTCTGGACTTTGGACACACTTTAGACCTAGAGACACACGAGGAACATTCGGGATCAAGGATATCTTAGATTACTTCATCTTTTCTTAGTATTTACAATTATCCAACACTTATGAATTTGTTTGATACTATCATCAGTGGCTAAAACCCATAGTTCTGGTATTGTGATTTAGCCATGAATATTGTTATTTAATGTTGATTACAATTCACCAATATATGGTTGTTTCTTTATTTCTGTGATTAATTGCTTAATTGTCTGGCAAGCAGTTAGGTTCTATGATATACTTATGAAAGCCATGTTTAGATTAGAGAAGAATTGAAGAGAGCGCGATCTTAACTCT
>AWOL01S0007557.1:0-11594 GCA_000715115.1 Nicotiana otophora | reverse complement strand
GGGGGGGGGGGGGGATTTATGGTTAGAATAGGAATATACCTAGTCACCGTGCTTAATTAAATATCGTATCTTAATGCGTTCTTAATAGATTGATTTCATAGGAATATAGGTGTAGTCTATATTGAAAAAGCAAGTACAGGAGAAGGCAATGAGAGCAATTGTTCGATTAATTAGCAACCATGAGTGAATTGTATGAAAGGGAGAGTTAACTAGAACACAATAGGATTGGTGAATCGATCACTACCCTGGAATATTGTCTCTACTGAATACACAACAACTGTTTTGCTGCTTGATAATTTAGTTACTACTTAAAATTATAGTTTAGTATAATTAATGGTAGGATATAATTGCGTATTTTAGTCGCTTATCGGACTCTAATTTACTACACTTTTATTGTGTTTGAGCTTTAATCGCTAGTGTTTTGCACTTATTGTGTGTTTTATGCCTTGCAGGAGCAATTCTGAGTTATGTAGATATTGTGGAACTAATTCGAGCTTTGTGGAGCTTTGAAGTCTGAGTAAAAGCCCAAGGTATTAAGACGGGATCATGTTCGAGGGTCGAGGATCAATTCTGGACATCAAAATTCAAGGAAGAAGCAACTACTGAAGAAATGCACTAGTGCGAGGCACTGTGCGGCGCATTAGTGCTAAGTTTTGTCAGAAATTTCCAAAGTTCAGAGACTAAGTTTTTTGTGGTATGATAGGAAAAAGCATTAGTGCGACACACTAGGCGATGCATGGAAAGCGTTAAGTTTGAAAGTTTTCCTATTTCGGTTAGGAAAGGGTGATTTCATCTAGGTCCTACCCTACTTAGTATAAATATATGGAAAAGTGTTATTTTATGGAGTTTAGACACACTTTAGATCTAGAGACACACGAGGAGCATTCAGGAGCAAGGATATCTCAGATTTCTTCATCCTTTCTTAGTACTTTCAATTTCTAACACTTATGAATTTGTTTGATACTATCATGAGTGGCTAAAACCCATAGTTCTGGGGTTGTGATTTAGCCACGAATATTGTTGTTTAATGTTGACTTAACCTTGATTGCAATTCACCAATATATGGTTGTTTCTTCACCTCTGTGATTAATTGCTTAATTGTCCGGCCAGCAGTTAGGTTCTATTGACTATCTATGCTATGCTTGGAAAAAGCATGTTTAGATTAGAGAAGAATTGAAGAGAGCACGATCTTAACTCTCGGGGAGGGGGGATTTGTGGTTAGGATAGGAATATACCTAGTCATTGTGCTTAATTAAATATCATAATCTTAATACATTCGTAATAGATTGATTTCATAGGAATATAGGCGTTAATCTATTTTGAATAGGCAAGTAGTACTTTGGGAGAAGGCTGTGAGAGCAATTGTTCGATTAATTAGCAACCATGAGTGAATTGTATGAAAGGTAAAGTTAACTAGAACGCAATAGGATTGGTAAATCGATCACAACCCTATGGGTTTGACACTCGACTTATCATTTTATTACTTGTACGACCACGTATACTTGCGTGTGCGCTATAGGAGCAACATGTTTTTGGCGCCGTTGCCGAGGACTTGAATATTGACTACTTTCTAGTTTTTGCTTTCATTGTTTATTTTGTCAAGTCTAACATTACTTGATTGTTGCTCTGATCTTGGGAACTTTGATTGAATACGCAGGGCCAGAAGCCAGGACAGACTTCAAGGCTTTGACCCCTGAACCTGAGAGAACATTTCATAGGAGGTTGAGGGAAGAAAGGGACACAAATAATCTTCAGGCAATTGTTTAATTTCCTTTGAACATGGCAGAGGAGCAACATATGGCTGTTCAGGAGGTGGCGATGCCCAACATTGCTAATGTCACCTCCAGCATTGTGAAGCCCAGAATCACTAGGCACTTTGAGCTGAAACAGAGCACGATCCAGCTACTACATTCGAGTGGGCAGTTTATGGGTCTTCCACACAAGGATCCACAACAGCACATCCTGAACTTCTTGGAGATTAGTGATACCTATATCACCAATGGAGTCACTCCAGACTATTTGAGGCTCACACTTTTTCCGTTGTCTCTGTTGGGCGAATCAAAGCAATGGCTGAAGGCAGAGCCAGCTAATTCTATTACATCATGGAATGATCTGGAAAGGAAACTTTTGACGAGGTTCTTCCCTTCAAGCAAAACAGCAAAGATTAGAAGTGAAATAGTTGCCTTCAAACAGAAAGCGGGAGAGTCTTTATACTCAGCTTGGGATAGGTTCAAGGGGCTACTCAGAGACTATCCTCATCACAATCAGACAAACGAAGTGTTAGCTCACACTTTCATGGAAGGGCTACATCATGAGACAAAGATTGTGGTAGATGCTGCAGCTGGGGGTCAAGTACTGGATAAAGGATTTAATGAGATATATGCGTTATTGACTAAATTCTCCAAAAGCAATCCTGATTGGCATGGAGAAATGGGCAGACACACAGTGCAAAAATATACAGTGGTTCTCGTGTTAGATGTCATCTCGACATTATCAACGCAGATTTCCACATTGACCAACCAAGTCAATCAGATGACCTTGGTTATTAAAAAGCAACAAGCCCAACCAGTGCAACAAGTTCAATTGTTTTGTGAAGTATGTGGAGAGGGTCATACGAGCGACTTATGCCCAATTAATCTAGAGTCTATCTATTTTGTGGGTAATGCAAATAGGGGCCAGACAAACCAGTATTGGAACACTTACAATCCCAACTGGAGGAACCACCCAAACTTCTCATGGCGTGGAAACGAAGGTGCTCAAAATCAATACAGGCCACAAGCACCTCAACAACAATATAGACCACCTCAGACTGAACAACATGCAAATTCGACGAGTCACCTTGAGGAAATGATGAAGAAATTTATGGCTGACCAGCAGGCCCAAACAATAGAGATAATGAATAAAGTAATGGCTGATCAACAGGACCAAGCCACAACAATGAACAATTTGGAGCGACAAATGGGACAACTTGCTAGTGCCCAAAATACTCGACCAGTTGGAGTTCTTCCCAGCAACACTGAGGCTAATCCTAAGGCATCTATTAATGTTGTGTCATTAAGGAATGGGAGACAGTTAGAAGAAGTCCAATTAAAAAAGAGAAAACAAGTGACCTTTAATGAGAAGCCAGCCACTATAGAGTCAGAATCACAAAAATCAAAGGAGTCAGAGAAGCCAGTTGAAGAGGCAGTGGCTAAGCAACCCCCACCATTAGTTTCCATGCCACCACCTCTGTTCCCTCAAAGATTGCAGAAATTGAAGGATAATGCCACGTATAAAACGTTTCTTGATATTTTGAAGCAAGTGCAAATCAATATTCCACTGGTAGACTTCCTGCAAGAAATGCCCAAATATGCAAAATACATCAAGGACATAGTGGAAAATAAAAGGAGGTTGACTGAATTTGAGACTATGGCACTCACTAAGGAATGTAGCTCTAGAATCCAAAGCAAGCTACCTCATAAATTGGAGGATCTAGGTAGTTTCATTATCCAAATATCGATTGGTAAGCATACAGTCGAGCGAGCTTTGTGTGATCTTGGAGCGAGCATCAATTTGATGCCGCTATCTGTGTTCATAAAGTTGGGGTTGGGTGAGCCATGCCCAACAACGGTAATCTTACAATTAGCTGATCGCTCCCTTGCTCATCTTGAATGAGTTATTGAAGATGTGTTAGTTCAAGTGGGTTCTTTCATATTCCCTGCTGATTTCATTATCTTGGACTACGAGCCTAATCAGGAAGTCCTATTTATTTTGCGGCATCCATTCTTAGCCACGGGTCGAGCTATTATTGATGTATGTAAAGGAAAGATGACGATGAGAGTCGGTGATCGAGTGGATGTATTCAATATGTATTAAGCACTCAGATTACCCGCCCACTATGAAGAGCTATCCATGATTTCTATGATGGAAAGTGATGCCACTTCATCGGTGCCTTATATGAGCCCTATATATCCTCTTGAACGAGATTTGATTGGGGATGAAGAAGACAGTGAAGATGAAATGATGGGAGAAATTGAGCAAGTACTTGACATGTCTTGCAGTTATGTCCATGGGTTTGGGAGATTTGAGGAGTTGGAAAAGCCTGTCACTCCAACCCCTCCTAAGTCATCTATTGAAGAAGCTCCAAAGCTAGAAGTTAAGCCCCTTCCAGTGCATCTGCGCTATGCTTATTTAGGGAACTCTAAGACATTTCTAGTGATTATGTCATTAAGTTTGACTAATGTACAAGAAGAAAAATTGCTCATAGTACTTCGCGAACATAAAAAAGCTATTGGGTAGACAATTGCTGACATCAAGGGAACCAGTCCATCAATTTGCATGCATAAAATCTTCCCGGAATATGTACACCGCCCCAATGTTGAGCAGCAAAGGAGATTAAATCCCATTATGAAAGAGGTCGTGAAGAAGGAAGTAATCAAGTGGTTCAATGCAAGTATCATCTTTCCTATCTCTGACAGCAATAGGGTAAGCCCAGTGCAATTTCTGCATAAAAGGGGGGGATGACTGTGGTAGAGAATGAGAAACATGAGCTAATTCCTACTCGCACTGTAACGGGGTGGAGATTTTGCATTGATTACAGAAGGCTCAACAAAGCAGCCCGCAAGGACCATTTCCCACTTTCATTCATTGATCAAATGTTGGACAAATTGGCGGGGCATGAATATTATTGCTTTCTTGATGGTTATTCGGGGTACAGCCAGATTGTCATATGCCCAGAGGATCAGGAGAAGAGAACTTTTACTTGTCCTTATGGAACTTTCGCCTTCAAGCGTATACCGTTTGGTCTTTGTAATGCACCAACCACTTTCCAGAGATGCATGATGGCTATTTTTACCGATATGGTGGAAACATTTTTGTGGAAGTCTTTATGGATGATTTTTCAGTCTTTGGTTCTTTTTATGGTGACTGCTTGAAGAATTTGATCAAGGTGTTAGCCCATTGTGAAGAAACAAATCTAGTGTTGAATTGGGAAAATTGCCATTTTTTGGTGCAGGAAGGCATCGTGTTGGGTCACACAGTGTCTAGAAGTGGCATTGAAGTTGATAATGCGAAGGTGGAGGAGGTTGAAAAATTACCTCCACCCATTTCTGTGAAGGGTGTTCGGAGTTTCTTGGGACACGCGGAGTTTTATCGTCGCTTTATAAAGGACTTTTCAAAAATTTCAACTCATTTGTGCAGGTTGCTTGAAACGGACGTAACTTTTAATTTTGATGACGCCTGCCTCATGGCATTTGAAGAGCTCAAAAAGAGGTTGGTGGCTATCCCCATTATTGCGGCACCGGATTGGTCCTTACCCTTTGAACTTATATGTGATGCAAGGGACCATGCTATTGGGGCAATGCTAGGTCAGAGGAAAGACAAGGTGTTTTATTCCATCTACTATGCAAAGTAAGACTCTTGATGATGAACAACTGCATTACACCACTGTTAGCCGTTGTGTGGGCCATTGAGAAATTTTGGGCATACTTGGTGGGAACAAAAGTAATAGTCCATACAGATCATGCAACAATTAGGTATCTATTTACAAAAAAGGAATCTAAGGCTAGATTGATGCGCTGGATTTTGTAGTTGCAGGAATTTGATGTAGAAATATGAGATCGAAAGGGAACAGAGTACCAAGTAGCTGACCATCTATCAAGGCTGGAAATACATGACCACGTGGAGGACGGTGGAGAAATTAAAGAGGCATTTCCCGATGAGCAACTTTTGACTATCACCCAAGACCCTCCCCCATGGTATGCAGACTATGTGAACTATCTTGTAAGTTGGGTACTTCCTCCTGAAATTGAATCTGAAGCTAGAAAGAGGTTTCTACATGATGTGAACTTCTACTACTAGGATGAGCCATACTTGTACAAGAAGTGTGCTGATCATTTGACGAGGAGATGCATTCCAGAAAAGAAGGTGGAATTAGTGTTGTATGATTGTCATGCATCACCTTATGGGGGCCATCATGGAACAGTCCGGTTTCTTTTGGCCAACATTATTCAAGGATGCCCGTGCATTTGTTAAGAAGTGTGACCAGTGTCAAAGAACAGGAACAATCACAAAGAGGCATGAGATGCCTTTGAATAACATCCTGTAGGTCGAGATTTTTGATGTGTGGGGGATAGATTTTATGGGACCATTCTCTTTGTCCAGAGGAAACAAATACATCTTGCTAGTAGTTGACTATGTGTCAAAATGGGTAGAGGCGATCGCATTGCCAACAAATGATGCCATGGTGGTAGCTACATTTGTGAAAAAGAACATATTCTCGAAGTTTGGGACTCTATGTGCCTTGATTAGTGATGATGGGACACATTTTTGCAGTCCATTATTGAATAACCTTATAGCTAAATACAGAGTCATCCATAGAGTTGCTACAGCATATCATCCTCAAACAAGTGGACAAGCTGAGGTGTCTAATAGAGAAATAAAGCAAATCTTAGAGAAGATGGTGAGTGTGAATAGGAAGGATTGGGCTGCAAAGTTAGATGATGCCTTATAGGCGTATAGAACTACATACAAAACGCCAATTGGGGCATCACCGTATAAGCTCTTTTATGGGAAGGCATGTCACTTGCCTGTTGAACTTGAACACAAAGCGTACTGGGCCATTCAAAATTTGAATATGGACCTTGAAGCCGCGGGTGAGAAGAGACTCTTGCAGTTGAATGAGTTAGATGAGTTCAGGCTGCACTCTTATCAAAATGCTCAGCTTTACAAAGCGAAAACGAAAAGATGGCATGATAAGCGTATCAAGCCACGTCACTATGAGCTAGTCCAATAGGTATTATTGTTCAATTCTAGGCTCACGTTGTTTCTTAGGAAGTTAAAATCGAGATGGCCAGGCCTGTTTGAGGTGGTGAGAGTCACTCCTTATGGTGCAATTGAGTTGCGTGCTTTAAATGGTGAAAGGAAATTTTTAGTGAATGGACAAAGAGTCAAGCACTATTGGGGAGGAATAATTGATCGTGAGAAGACCAATGTTGTACTCACTGATGAGTAAGCGAGGCCATGCGTCGTGTTGTGACGTTAAATTAGGCGCTTGATGGGAGGCAACCCAGCTTTACTGCTTTCTTTGTTTTTATTTTTTTATTATATTATTTTTGTAATGGTTGTTTTGATGTTGTAGGATTATAAGCATAGGAAGTAAAGCCATTGGAAGAGCGCAAAAAGCAAGCTAGATGGTGAGAACTAAGTGTGGGATGCCCACACAAAGGACCATACATGGGGGAAGTCTGAGTAACCGTGAGCTGCTAACTTTTCGGCCTTTGGCCTACCAGGGAGTCTCTTTTACACTCTTGTTATTTGTAGTGTGCATTGAGGACATTGCACAATTTTAAGTGTGGTGTGAGGAGATTAACTAGGTGATTTTCTATGCTATCCTAGCTTAATTGTAGTATTCCTTCTTAGTGTAGTGATGCAAAGAAAAAAAAATGAAACTTGAGATGAAAAATAATCAAAAAATTCCTTCTTTGTAGGTGCAATGACCCGGCAGGTCGTTTTGAGTATTACAGCCCTGTTCTCCCATTTACTGTTCAATTTGTGCTTTACGGTTGTTATATGACTTGCTGGGGTAATTGGTTCGGATCCGATGAGCTCTTGAACTGAATGGGAACACTTAGTTCCAAAGTTTAAAATTTAAGTTGAAAAGGTTGGTTTGATGTCGACCTATGTGTAAACGACCACGGAATAATGTTTTGATGATTCCAATAGCTCCGTATGGTGATTTTGGACTTCGGAATGTGTCTGGAAAATTATTTGGAAGCCCGTAGCTAAATTTGGCTTGAAATGGCTAAAATAGAAATTTAAGTTTGGAAGTTTGACCGAGGAGTTGACTTTTTGATATCGGAGTCGGAATCCAGTTCTGAAAATATTCATAGCTCCGTTATGTCATTTATGACTTGTGTACATAATTTGAGGTCAATCGGACTTGATTTGATAGGTTTCGGCATCGAATGTAGAAGTTGAAATTTCTTAGTTTCATTAAGCTTGAATTGGGGTATGACTTGTGGTTTTAGTGTTGTTTGACGTGATTTGAGGATTTGACTAAGTTCGTATGATATTTTAGGACTTGTTTGGTGTATTTGGTTGAGGTCCCGGGGGCCTCGGGCGAGTTTCAGATGGTTAACGCATCAAATTCGGACTTAAGGAAAAATCTAGAAATTCCAGTCTTCTGGTGCAATCGCACCTGCGGAATTTTGGTCGCAGGTGCGAGCTGAGGAGCGCAGATTCGACCATGAAGGGAGCTGGGCAAATCTCGCAGGTGCAACGATTTTTCTGCACTTGCATGGTCGCAGGCGCGGTGAGGGGCTCGCAGAAGCGCACCCGCACGTGCGGGATTTTGAGCACAGGTGCGCGAGTCGGGGACTGGGCGTGCCTTCGCAGAAGTGAGAAATTTAGCCACAGGTGCGAAAGTACTGGGCAATGTACAAAACATAGGGGTTCCGACAGTTTTGTCATTTTTGACATTTCAAGCACGGTTTTTGGGGCGATTTTCAGAGAGAATACACGGGAAACTTGAGGTAAGTCGCTTATGATCATTTCTACTCCATAATATTGAANAGAGAGAATTCATGGGAAACTTGAGGTAAGTCGCTTATGATCATTTCTACTCCATAATATTGAATTATCATCGAATAATCTGACTATATTACGTGTTTTATAGGTGTAAATCGGGAATTTGGACCTAGGGATTTGGAAATAAGATTTGATGATTTGGAGGTCGAGTTGATGTCGGAATTTGGTAAAATTTATATGGTTAGACTCGTGGTTTAACAGGCGTTCATATTTTGTAACGTTTGTCGGGTTCCGAGACGTGGGCTCCACGGGTGATTTTTGAATTAAATTTTGGATTTTATTGGAAAATTATTATTTTCATATGGAATCAATTCCAATAATTTGTATTGACTGAATCAAATTAATTGTGACTAGATTAGAGGCGTTCGGAGACCAGTTCGCGAGGCAAAGTCTTAGCGGAGTAAAGAATTACATGGTTTGAGGTAAGTAACATTTCTAAACTTAGTTCTGAGGTTATGAATCCCTGAATTTTGTGTTATATCAATTGTTGGAGGTGACACACATGCTAGCTGACAAGCGTGTGGGCGTGACACATATCAATTATTGAAGATCATGATTAGGCTACGTGCCGATAGTTTTGGGACCCACAAGGTCGTGTTGCTGTTGAATTTAATTACTTAAAAATGTAAATTTAATACTCAGTCATGTTCATCCATTGTGAGGATATTTATGGGATCGGGGCTGCCCGCCAGCAGTAGGTCATATTAGCTTTATATATATCACTATTACTATTATATCGAACTGGGCTACCCGCCTGCAGTAGGTCTTATAGGCTTTATCATTATATAAATCGGGGCTACCCGCCTACAACAGGCCATATCGGCTTTATATCACGCTTGGGATGAATGAGCCCCTCCAGAGTCTACACCCCCCATAGTGAGCGTAGATGATTTATATTCGGGATGGACTTCCAGGGCATGGACTTGCCTTATTTATATATGTTTGGGATGGACTTCCCAGGGCATGGATTTGCCTTATTGATTTATGATTGTAATGAATTTTCCCTGGACATGGATATTTTCCTAGTCATTTATATATTTGGGGATAAATTTACCCCTGGGCTGGATTGGCCTTATACGGTACTAAGTCACTGACTGACAGTTGGTGTGTGTGTGTATATATATATGGGATGGATTTTCCCTAGGCTGGATTGGCCATATAAAAGTATCAAGTTTAACTGTTGAATTTGAAAGCATGCCAACATTTTTGTACTGTTATTTATATACTGGACTAGACCTGCTAAGCTCGTCACTACTTTCAGCCCAAAGGTTAGTCTTGTTACTTATTGAGTTGGTTGTATTCATACTACACTGTGCACCTCGTGTGCAGATCCATGTGCTTCTAGATACGGCGATTGTTAGACCTTAGTGTGTTACCAGTTAGAGACTATCATGGTAGCTTCTTGGCGTATGCTAACCTTGTCTCTCTTCCTTTCAGTTTTTGTACTATTCTATAATTTCAGAAAATGTTTTTATCAATCAGACTTTGTTATCATTTAGATGCTCATGTACTCAGTGACACCGGGTTTTGGGAGTATTATGTAGCTGTAATTGTGAGGTTTTCTATTGAATTCAAATATTGTGTTTTCAATCTTAAACGAAATTGTGATTTATTGAGATTGGCAGCTTGATCGGGTTCAAGCCTACATTACTATTGAGTAGCGAGGGTGGTCGATGCAGTTTTAACCCAACTAGGTTGGGATCGAATCCACAGGGAGTTAATGATACGAATTAGGTTTATATCTAAGCTAGATGTGGGTTTTGAATCTAATTATACTTCCACAAGTTTGGGTTTGATTTCTACTTCTAACTTTACTCTAAATATTGCAATAATTGAATGTAAGGACAATATTTTTGTTGTTATTTTTCAAATGTTTAAAGAGACTAGGGTAGTGACTTCTACTTAGGTTCATATCTAACTGGTAGCAAAATCTAGGGCAAGCTTGATTAGTTGGGATTGTAATATAGCTATCACACCCGGGTACTCACTCTATACCTCTTGGTAGTTTGAGTGATTTTGCCCAATTTGGCTTTCTCAAGTCCAAATGGGCTTTTCATGCAAATCAAGTGATATTAGCTCAAGTTGGTTATTACTATCTCTAGGTTTAACCCTTTAATTGGAGCTATCAATTTCTTGAGTTCATCCCAATTCCTTGTTAGCCTAGTTTTCCTAGACTTTGTCCCTCTCTCAAGTAGAGACTAAGTCATAAAGGCATGAATAAATGTTTGCAACCATTAATTCTTGAGTTCTAGCAAAAACTTGGCTAAATATCACTAACCCATTCACATTCAATCCCTAAAATCAAATACCCATTAAATACCCACACTAGGGTTGGGTCACAACCCTAGCTATGGGTTTAGGTACTCATGGAAATAAAATAAATTAAAGACGAAATGAAGATAAAATCCATAATATTAATTTATGGAATGAAAATCTAATGTTAAGAAGTGAATCTAGTACAAAATTTCCGAAAACAAAAAGTCAGCCGTCTCAGGTGCTCATACCAAACATAACATAATCTAAAATGACAAAAAGTTCTATTTATACTAAGCTGAAAATATCAGACAAAATTGCCCCTGCGGAGGTTATGCGGCCGCGTAATTCAGAGTGCGACCGAACTCTTGCTTTCGCGGCCGCATAATTTTGATGCGGTCCACGTTCTTCTCTTTTGGATCTGGGTTGAGCTGAACTTTTGTGGACCGCATAATTCTAAGTGCGGTCACGCTCCAGATTATACATCCGCATAAAAGTGATGTTGTCCGCACTTGCTTGAGTTTGGCCTGAAATCACCTCTCTGATTTTTTCATCTTGCGGACCTCATAATATTGATCGTGACCGGACAAGGGACTTCTGCGGCCACACAATTGTGGTGCGGTCTGCACTTCTCTCTTTTGGTCAAGTTGTCATCTCTCTGAATCTCAGTCATCGCAGTCCGCGTAATTTCAATTGCGGCCGCACAGGGACTTTCGCTGTTACAACCCATGTTTTCGTACGTACGAGTCGTCATAAGTCAATTGATGTAAGCTCAA
>AWOL01S0007554.1:14914-25984 GCA_000715115.1 Nicotiana otophora | reverse complement strand
AGAGGGGTGGGTGGGGTAATAGGGAGGGAAGGGTTAAAAAAGAATTTTAAGAAATATTTTTCTCCTTTTGGTGGGAAGTCAATTGGAAAAAAATGAGTTCATGAGTAAAATATTTTTCAAAACGTTTAAGTCAATCAAACATGAAAAAAATAAAAAATATTTTTTAAAAAATATCTTCTTTCATACCAAACACACCCAAAGTCGAATACTTTTTTCCTTGAGTGTGTGATATTCAAAAAACTAATCCAGTTACAATAACAACAATAATATACCAGTATTATCCCACACAGTGGAATCTAGGGAAGGTAGCATGTAAGACCTTACCCCTACCTTGTGAATAAATCCAATTAATTTGAAATTAAAATTTATTTACTGAGCTGATAAAGTGACACTCTCCCTCAAAAAGTTCTACATTCTTAAAATTTGAACTCATGTAAAATATATCTTAATTGACTATTTAAATTAGATCTATTATATAAGACAAAACAAAACAAAAAATTTAATTTATCTTTTGGGACGGTTCCAAACAAAGCGTTATTATTTGGGTCCCCGGGGCTATTCGGATAATTGGTGGCCTAACCTTAATTAAACGGCCAGGATTAATTGACCTTGTTTAATCCTGACACGTTGACTCTTTAATATTTTTTCTTTTCCATAAGCATGCGACATCTTCCTTTCCCTTTTTTCTATCTATATACAAAAAAAAAAGAAATCAAAAGATTTTTTTTTAATATAATATTACTGTAAAATTTTTTGTAGTACTGAGTTACCAAAAGGTTATTTAGTACAAGGAATGAGGATAATAATCACAAGATAGAATTTGAGATCGTATATATTTTATATTTTATATTGTCGATGAGCGACGACATAAGTTAAATTCTAAAAATAATAACCAAAAAATATTATGAAAACTAACTTGAAAGTAGAAAAAAAGAATCAAAGGTATTATACTTGGATTCGTGTAGCATTCGCAAATGTTAGGGGCCCAAGAGTAATTTGAACTTTAAGTGGATGTTTGGTGTTCGTTAATAATTTAATTGAAAATCTTTTAGAATATTTTAGCTGCATCATTTTATTAATAATGATCGTCTTATATGCTTCAATTGTTACACTTGATTGCAATATTATTATTACTAAATTAAGTTAAGGATTACTAAGATTGTTGAGCTTTTGGTATATCTACTCAAACAACTTTAAGAAAAAAATTAATTTAAACTAAATGATGCTAGGAAATATTATTTTCAGCTCCTACATAATAAATTCCACAAAATTCTAACAAAAGCTTTACTTCCTTAGTCTAAAATCGCGTTTACACTTGGTGATTTTGTTGAGGTTTTTTTTGGTTTTAAGATGAAATAGTCTTAAAATGAGGGTGAATGGGAAATGGAGGGAAAATGAAATTTTTGAGTAAAATTTTAAGTTTTCCCCTCTTGACAATGAGACATTGTCCCATATTGGAAGAGGAAAAGAGTTTNTGGAAAATGGAGGAAAAATAAAATTTTTGAGTAAAATTTTAAGTTTCTCCCTCTTGACAATGAGACATTGTCCCATATTGGAAGAGAAAAGATTTTTTGTAGTATATATATAATTGCTCTTCTTGTAGCTCTTAAAGAGTTAAGAAGAAAGTAAGCCTCGCGCCGTCGTCGTCGTCGCTCGGCTTCGGCTTCGGCTTTGGTCAATCGATTGATTGATTAATTTTTTGGACCAAATTTATTTGTTAATAGTAAATATTAACGTAAGATTATCCGCATTTGTAACGGATATGTTCCAATCCGATCCGTGTATAACAGCCGCCCCAAGTGCTCTTCCCACCATGGCCAAGTGCTCTTCCCACCATGATTGTGCTTGCTCCACAAACAAGCTAATGCTTGCTCCACCATAGAGGGTGGACGATTGGTCTTCTTCATTCACTGGTTGCTATATATATGAGCATCAATTGTTGAAGAAAGAACACACAACACACAATACACAACACAAAGAAACTAAAAACGTTGGCTATACATTGCATTCCCTTCTCTCAGCATTTTCATTCGATTTTCTGAGTTTATCCTCCTTTGTTCTGCACTGTTTTTAAACTTCAAACAAAACAACTGTAAGTGTGATTTGCTACCGAACTTTGTGTTCGCCGAAATACTGGGGTTTGAAGTACCGCTACACCAGTGTGTGATTCGTTCTATCCTGGGAGGAAATAATCTATAACCTTGGGATTTGGATTTGGTCAAATGATCGATTGATTGATTAATTTTTTGGACCAAATTTATTTGTTAATAGTAAATATTAACGTAAGATTATCCGCATTTGTAACGGATACACGGCCGCCCCAAGTGCTCTTCCCACCATGATTGTGCTTGCTCCACAAACAAGCTAATGCTTGCTCCACCATGGAGGGTGGACGATTGGTCTTCTTCATTCACTGGTTGCTATATATATGAGCATCAGTTGTTGAAGAAAGACACACAATACACAACACAAAGAAACTGAAAACGTTGGCTATACATTGCATTCCCTCCTCTCAGCATTTCCATTCGATTTTCTGAGTTTCTCCTCCTTTGTTCTGCACTGTTTTTAAACTTCAAACAAAGCAACTGTAAGTGTGATTTGCTACCGAACTTTGTGTTCGCCGAAACACTGGGGTTTGAAGTACCGCTACACCAGTGTGTGATTCGTTCTATCCTGGGAGGAAATAATCTATAACCTTTGGATTTGGATTTGGTCAAATGATCGATTGATTGATTAATTTTTTGGACCAAATTTATTTGTTAATAGTAAATATTAACGTAAGATTATCCGCATTTGTAACGGATACACGGCCGCCCCAAGTGCTCTTCCCACCATGATTGTGCTTGCTCCACAAACAAGCTAATGCTTGCTCCACCATGGAGGGTGGACGATTGGTCTTCTTCATTCACTGGTTGCTATATATATGAGCATCAGTTGTTGAAGAAAGACACACAATACACAACACAAAGAAACTGAAAACGTTGGCTATACATTGCATTCCCTCCTCTCAGCATTTCCATTCGATTTTCTGAGTTTCTCCTCCTTTGTTCTGCACTGTTTTTAAACTTCAAACAAAGCAACTGTAAGTGTGATTTGCTACCGAACTTTGTGTTCGCCGAAACACTGGGGTTTGAAGTACCGCTACACCAGTGTGTGATTCGTTCTATCCTGGGAGGAAATAATCTATAACCTTTGGATTTGGATTTGGTCAAATGATCGATTGATTGATTAATTTTTTGGACCAAATTTATTTGTTAATAGTAAATATTAACGTAAGATTATCCGCATTTGTAACGGATACACGGCCGCCCCAAGTGCTCTTCCCACCATGATTGTGCTTGCTCCACAAACAAGCTAATGCTTGCTCCACCATGGAGGGTGGACGATTGGTCTTCTTCATTCACTGGTTGCTATATATATGAGCATCAGTTGTTGAAGAAAGACACACAATACACAACACAAAGAAACTGAAAACGTTGGCTATACATTGCATTCCCTCCTCTCAGCATTTCCATTCGATTTTCTGAGTTTCTCCTCCTTTGTTCTGCACTGTTTTTAAACTTCAAACAAAGCAACTGTAAGTGTGATTTGCTACCGAACTTTGTGTTCGCCGAAATACTGGGGTTTGAAGTACCGCTACACCAGTGTGTGATTCGTTCTATCCTGGGAGGAAATAATCTATAAGCTTGGGTACTAGGAGGGGATTAAATTCCTTAAGGAAACACTGTGAATTCAGTGGGCTCGAATACGATTTATTATTTCATTTGATAATTTATATTTTGCAGAATTATTATTTACAAATACAGCAATATTGGCGGGACTAACAGATTTTAATAATTAGTTATTTCATATGAGCTAGAAAGGAAAAATAGAAAGGTTATTAAACGGGAAAGTTGTACAATTGGTCAATTGTAGACATACTTTTGTTCCTTGTTTTTCTACATTTTAAAGATTATATGTTACACAAAGTTGTAGCATAATCTTTTTTTTACTTCTTAGAATATTCCCTAACAAATTGATACTCTAATTACAAAAATCTAAGGGATGATAATATTATATTATTTTCGACAAAAAATATTGTCATGTTTTATACACGGGTAATTTTATATTTCATTTTGCCCGGCAAAAAGTATGGTAATCTCAAATTAAATTAAGTTCATGTTTATTCAACGTAAGATAACATGTGATATTTATACATCATACCCCTTTACAATTTTGAATTTGAGATCGCTAGCTATAGCATAAGGCAATAATAAACAAAAGTTGGATATGTTTGAATTGCTAGGTGTACCATGCATAGCAAATATTTTTATTTTTATTTTTAAAATAGTGATCAATATAGTAAAGTGGGCATGCGACCATTATCAGAGAATTATAATTAAATTAATGAACAATCTTATCGAACTCCTCATCATTTGCTTGACTAATAAAGTCATGATTAGATTAATGCATGCTACTACCTAATTTAGAAAAGAATCTATCTACTTAAAAGGAAGAAAGTGACATTTTTCCGGTCGTATGCATAAAATGCCATGTAGTAATTTTTAGGACAAATTAGTTAATTTAGGTAAAATTAGTTACTCTTTTTAAATTTTGAATTTGAAAGCAATTAAATATGGTATATTATTTTTTAAAGAAAAAGAAAGTACTTTCTACACTTTATATCTACCGTTTTTAAGGAACACGGTAATTTCTACACTCTATTTTTTTTGGGAACACAACACCTATTTGTCCTAAAAATATCAATCCTACATATTCAGTTCTTCAACCCCACAATCTCTCATCACGATTTCAACTCCTCACCTACGAACTCTTCTGTGCTCTATTCTCAGTAACATGATTTCACAGTTTTGTCAAATTAGTTTTCTAATTTTACAGTATATAGTTCAATTCTTTCTTCCTCATGTGCATATCAAACAACAATTCTGGACTACAAGAGGTAATTGGTATGATTTGTATTTCATGAACAATCTTTCAATTTCTGTAACAGATAATTAAATACAATTCTCTTTATTATTCCAGTTGAGATTGTATTTTTGTAACAAATATTTTCTGTGAAGTTTGTTGACAACGTATGTGATATAAAAAAGATCAATTTTTTATAATCTATATGCGCGTTTGCGTATTGGTTATCACTGATCTTTGGAATGTGTTAGAAATTTGTATAGGAGGTTAAGTGTTTACTATGTATATGGTACTACTTTTATTTGCTAAAGCAACTATTTATATTTGTAGGCAATTACTCTATTTAAATTATATAGTTACAGGGAGATGGACTATCAAACATCATTTCACTTTTCATTGCTTGGTTAAAGGTATGACATAGTAGTTAGAATGAGTTTTATTGGTAAAGATATAATGGAACTATTTGAATAGAAAACTCAAATTGTTATGGTATTAAATTATCACGACCTAAATATCTAACCAGTCGTGATGACGCCTATCGTGGAACTAGGCAATCCGACATTCTCAATATGCTTTCAATATATAACATAAGTGAGCTAAATTAATTAAATTAACTAAAGATTTACACAATAACGGGGTAAAAACCCAAAACACAAGTGCAGAATGATAGCCTGATATCGGGGTGTAACTAAGTCATGGGCATCTAATAACCAATCTAGAAACAGAGTCTACTACACTCTATGCCAAATGCCAATACAAGATAGAAAAGATAATAAGAAAGGAGAAACAAGGACTGCGGACGCCGGCTGCTACCTCGTAAGTCTCTGATAATCAGCCCGCGCACGAACTCAGCGACCGTCAGAACCGTACACACTTGGATCTGCACATGAAGTGCAGGATGTAGCATGAGTACAACCAACTCAGCATGTAACTAAATTAAATAAGGAACTGAGAAGCAGTGACGAACTATAATAATACAGATCATTTCAAAAGTTTTCAGTAAAGTGTGAACATGCTTTCAAATCCGGTGGTATAAGTCAAATCAGTTCTAACTCAAGTAAAACATATATGAATCTTCCAGAAATTTCACAATAACATTAGATAGCAACTAAGTACAACAATAAATAAAAGCAAGTACAGCTTCTCAAGGTAGCATTCACTTAACTCATCTCAACATCTCATACTCTCAGCTCTTGGAGTGTACAGAAATCGGAGGGGCTCCTTCAGCCCAAACGCTATATTGCTGCGGGGCGCAGTCCGATCCAATATTATTGCGGCGTGCAGCCTAATCCAATATTGTTGCGGCGTGCAACCCGATCCATATATATATATATATATATATATATATAGCCCGAAGGCTTGTGCGGCGTGTAACCCAATCCATATATCTCATAGCTCGACACTCAGACCCTATCTCAGTAACTAACCTCTTCAGCCACTCGAGCTCACAGAATATCATAATAATCAGCACAAGCAGAGAATACAAAAAGTATCAACAAGAAATGAGAGGAAACAGAGATATAACACACAAGTAAGACGGTGGCTGAGTACAAGACAACAATTAGCAGTCAATTCAACAAGTATATGACCATTGCGGGTCCCAACAGTGATATCATATGGCCTAAGCATGGTTTCTAACATGAAAGGCAGTCAATTGCTCAAAGACAAGGGAAACAAGTAATAACAATGGCTATTCGACTTTACAGTCTCACGGGACGGACCAAGTCACAGTCTCTCACGGTGCACGCTCGCATACCAGTCACCTAGCATGTGCGTCACCTCCAAATATTTACATTATAACAATTCTCGGGGTTTCATACCCTCAAAACCAGATTTAAGACCGTTACTTACTTCAACCGCGTAGAAATCCTACTCCGAAATGCCTTTGCCTCTCGAGTCGGTCTCCAAATACCCCGAATCTAGTCACAAACAGTATGAGATAATCAATATTGGTTAAAAGGATCAATTCCACAAGAAAACTACTAAACAATAGCACAAAATCCGAAATCGGCTCAACCCGGGTCCACGTCTCGAAACCCGACGAAAGTCACAAAACCCGAGTGCCATTCACTCACGAGTCTAACCATACCAAATTTATCAAAATCCGACTTCAATTGCCTCTCCAAAATCCCAAAATTCACTCTCCAATTTTCAAGCCCTAATCTCCCAAATCTCACCTCAAACACTCACCAACTAGGTAAAAAATCAGTTGGGAAACACCATTATTGAAGATAAATAGGCATAAGGAACTTACCTCAGTGATTACTCCGAAATCTCTCTTAAAATCCCTAAAATCCGAGCTAAAAAATGATGCAAATGGTGAAAAATCTCGAAGTGTTCTATTTATATGTTCTGTCCAGACTTCTCGCACCTGCGGCTCCATTTCCGCATATGCGGGCAAGGCCCCACTTCTACGGAAAAATCCCTACACACTGTCTCCGCTCCTGCGGTCAAGTGACCGCATCTGCGCTCTTTGCGGGTGCGGGAACTACATCGCACCTGCGGTCCAAACTCGCACCTGCACCCCTAAATCCGCTTCTGCGACCATCGTAGGTGCGGGAATTCCATCGCACCTGCGTCCTTTGCCCAGATCCTCCTTAGCCGCATCTGCGGCTCCTCCTTCGCTTTTGCGGGCTCATAACTGCGGTTCCCACTCCGCAGGTACAGTACACCAGTAGCAGTTGCTTCAGCTGCAATACCTCAACTCCCATCAAGCCGTTAACCATCCGAAATCACCCTGAGGCCTCTGGGACCTCAACCAATTATACCAACAAGTCATATAACCCCATGCGAACTTAGTCGAACCTTAGAATCACTCAAGACAATATCAAAATACCAATTACACCCAAATTCAAGTATAACGAACTTCTAAACTTTTAAATTCCACGACCGACGCCGAAACCTACTAAACCACGTCCGATTGACCTCAAATTTTACACACAAGTCAAAAATGACACCACGAACCTATTCCAACTTCCGTAAATCCAATCTGACTCCGATATAAAAATTTTCACTGCCGGCCAAAATCGCCAAAATTCCAACTTTCGCTAATTCAAGCTTGATTCTACTACGGACCTCCAAATCATATTCTGGATGATCACAAAGTCAAGCCACCCAAGACTCAAGGCTGCAAACCGACTACCACTTTTAAAAAACTGACAAAATTTTCTTTGTTTAAAACAGGAACAAAGCAGTCTAAGGAATTTAGGGTTCCAAAAAAAAATGGAAAGAAAAAGAAAAAAAGAAGAGAAGAGCCGACGAAAGGGAAGTTTCTCAAATCTTTGCCTTTATTTGTCTTGCTAGCANAGCCGACAAAAGGGAAGTTTCTCAAATCTTTGCCTTTATTTGTCTTGATAGTGTGCATAAAATATTGCCATTGCTCTTCACATTTTTCCTCCTAGAATCGAAATCTTAGTCTGATGAATCTTTCTCCTAAGATAAGAAAACCTAGTCTGATGAATTTTCTCCTAGGATAAAAATATCTTAGTCTGATGAATCTTTCTCCTAAGATAACAAAACAAAAAGACCTAGTCTGATGAACTTTCTCCTAGGATCGAAGTCTTAGTCTGATGAATCATTCTTCTAAGATAGAAAACCTAGTCTGATGAATTTTCTCCTAGGATAAACGTCTTAGTCTGATGAATCTTTCTCCTAAGATAATAAAAAGAGACCTAGTCTGATGAATTTTCTCCTATGACCGAAATCTTAGTCTGATAAATCTTTCTCTTAAGAATGAAGACCTAGTCTGATGAACTTTCTCCTAGGATAGAAATCTTAGTCTGATGAATCTTTCTCCAAAGATTGAAGACCTAGTCTGATGAACTTTCTCCTAGGATAGAAATCTTAGTTTGATGAATCTTTCTCCTAAGATAACAAAAAAGGACCTAGTCTGATGAACTTTCTCCTAGGATCAAAATCTTAGTCTGATAAATCTTTCTCCTAAGATAGAAAACTTAGTCTGATAAACTTTCTCCTAGGATAGAAATCTTAGTCTGATGAATCTTTCTCCTAAGATACCAAAACAAGACCTAGTCTGAAGAATTTTCTCATAGGATAATAAGTTTAAAAAAAGGGAAGTCTGAAAAAAAAAGGGTCAGCTTTTAGTTTTCTTAAGTTATCAATCTTTAGTATTCTTCAAATCAGGAGTCCCGCCTGGAGAATAGGGTCAGTTTTTAGTTTAGTCAAGCTTAGTTTATAGTTTTCTACAAGCTCAATCTCAAATTTAGGAGATGCACTTCGTAGTTTAGGTTTTTCAGATTTTTAATTCTTTAGGAGACGCACATCCTAGTCGAGTCTTCAATTTTGCTCTCATCATTGCATCCTTCATCAATAGCATAAGTGATTTTAGTTCTGCTAATAACTCGCAAATCTTCCTAGTGTAAACTGGGACAGAAAAAATTTCTTTTGTTTCCATTTTGTTGTAGTTGCAGGCGCCCACCTGGAGAACGAGGGAATTCATTTCAGTTTTAAGTTATCAGGCACCCACCTGGAAAACGAGGGAATTTATTTCAAGTTTTTAAGTCATCAGGCGCCCACCTGGAGAATGAGGGAATTCATTTCAAGTGTTAAGTCAACATCAGGTGCCCACCTGGAAAACGAGGGAATTCATTTCAAGTTTTTAAGTCAGCAGGTGCCCACCTGGAGAATGAGGGAATTTATTTCAAGTTTTAAGTCAACATCAGGCACCCACCTGGAAAATGAGGGAATTCATTTCAAGTTTTTAAAGTCAGCAGGCACCCACCTAGAGAATGAGGGAATTTCTTTCAAGTTTTAAGTCATCAAGAACCTACCTGGAGAATGAGGGAATTCATTTCAGGTTTTAAGTCAGCATCAGGCGCCCACCTGGAGAATGATGGAATTTATTTCAAGTTTTAGGTCAACATCAGGCACCCACCTGGAAAACAAGGGAATTCATTTCAAGTTTTTAAAGTCAGCAGGCACCCACCTAGAGAATGAGGGAATTTCTTTCAAGTTTTAAGTCATCAAGAACCTACCTGGAGAATGAGGGAATTCATTTCTGTTTTAAGTCATCACAGGCGCCCACCTGGAGAATGAGGGAATTTATTTCAAGTTTTAGGTCAACATCAGGCACCCACCTGGAAAACAAGGGAATTCATTTCAAGTTTTTAAAGTCAGCAGGCACCCACCTGGAGAATGAGGGAATTTCTTTCAAGTTTTAAGTCATCAAGCACCCACCTGGAGAATGAGGGAATTTATTTCGAGTTTTAAGTCATCAGGCGCCCACCTGGAGAACGAGGGAAGTCATTTAAGAATTCAATTCAAGTTAGAAGTAGTAGAAGCTCGCCTCAAGAATGCGAGCTGACAGCCCGAGATGACCAAAGGAAGAAGTCTCAATCCAGAATAAAAGAAAAAAAAAAGAAAAAAAAAAGAAAAAAAGAGAAGTGAATCCAAAATGCATAAGCCGATGAAAGACATGAACTGCTCAAGACATGATTGAAGTCGCAAACTTTGCATGTCCCATCTTGATCCGAAAAGCCGAAGAAGAATGAACTACCACCTGCAGCTAGCAAGCATCGAGGTTCAGATCAGAGTCTGCATGAAGAACCAGCCAAAACTCAAGATCAAGCTTCAAAAGACTCATAGATATGAATCTTGTAACTCGTAGCTGATAGGCTCAGTTAGTCTTTTTCATTTTGACTTTGGTGTAATAAGAAGCTCAGCAAGAAGTAGCAGCGGCAACAACAGTGAAATCATAGCTTCTCGGTAGTCCCAGCTACCTAAACTTCCAAAACTACACTGACCTGATTCCTTTACAGCCAACGATATGTAGACAACCTCTGAAGCACGGTTCGGTCAAACATTTTCAAAATGCTTCCCATGAAGTGTCAAATGGGCAAAAATTGCTCATAATTGCTCACTTTATCTTTGCCCGAAAACTCTTCATGTTCTCAAGCAAAGAGGGGCAGCTGTGAGCACCTAATTTTTGCCCTAATATAAAATTTCTCCTAAAACATCCAAAAAAATAGTTTTAAATTATTTTTCTATATTTTTACTTAGTTTGCTTTGTACGTATTCATATTTGATGCATTTTTAAGTTGCATTTTAAATCCTAAAGAAAATACAAAAATATTTTTAATTTTTACATTTTTTAGATTTTAAATGCATAATCAAATGCATTTGTAAAACACTAAAATACCAAACTCA
>AWOL01S0007552.1:13732-66239 GCA_000715115.1 Nicotiana otophora | reverse complement strand
AAGATTTCCTTCCACTTTACTTTCAAATAGGTAAACCTCTTTTTCAGGTTTTGGAGTATAGTTGTGTTCGTTGATTCTTCTTGCCCGTTCCCGCTAGAGTAATAAGGCATTGATAGTATCTTCTTCATTTTGTGATCTTCGAAAAACTTACTCACCTTACCGCCGACGAATTGTTTCCTGTTGTCGCAAACGATCTCGGTCGGTATCCCAAATCAACATATTATGTGATCCCAGATGAAGTCCATGACTTCTTTCTCTCGGACCTTTTCGAATGCCTGATTCTTGACCCATTTGGAAAACTAATCGGTCATGAATAGTATGAATTGAACTTTACCAGGTGCCCATGGCAGGGGACCGACGATATCCATTTCCCACTTCATAAACGGACACGAAGATAGGATTAGCTTCCAAACTAAGGATTCTGCCCCTGAATGGTTCCCGAAAGTGCCCTAGTGAACTTTTCTCATGGCGTATTCGGTCTCTCCCGGTCCTAAGCATCTGGCCAGTGAGCTGAAGAAAGATTTTCTGAACAATGCCCATTCGACTAAGCTAAAGCTCGCAGCTTTGGTGCGCAGGGCTCTCAATTATTTGGGATCCGAAGACAATTTTCTTGTCTTCAAGTAGTCTATGTATTTGTTTCTCCAATCCCAAGTCAAACTTGTTGAGGTTACTTCGGCGTGAACTTCTTATATCACTGAGTTCATCAGTTGTACCACTGCCTCCAAGCTGAATTTATCGGAGTCGACTAATGATTCCAAGTTAGCCAGTACATCAGCCTCACTATTTTAATATCGGGGTATATGCTGCAGAGTCCATTATTTGAATTGGTGCAGGGTTACCTACAATTTGTCCAAGTACCTCCACATCTGTTCTTCTTTCCCATCGAACGTTCCATTGACTTGATTTACGACGAGGAGAGAGTCGCATTTGGTTTCGATTACTTCGTCCCCAAGGATCTTAGCCAGTTCTAAACCTGTAATCATGGCCTAATACTCGGCTTCATTGTTAGTCAATTTCACAGTTTTAATAGATAGCCTAATTACACTCCTCGCAGGTGGCTTTAACACTATACCGAGCTCGTGCCCCTTCGCATTGGAGGCCCCGTCCGTGAATAGGGTCTAGATTCCCCAATTATTCCCCGAGGTGAGCAATAATTCTTTTTCAACTTCAGGTATTAAGGCCGGCGTAAAGTCGGCCACGAAGTCTGCCAAAATCTTAGATTTTATGGCAGTGTGGGGTTGGTACTCGATATCGTACCCGCTAATCTCCACGACCCATTTGGCCAGCCGGCCTGAGACCTCGGGCTTATGCATGATATTCCTCAACGAGTAAGATGTTACAACACATATAGGGTGGCATTAAAAGTAGAGTTTTAGCTTTTTGGAAGCGCTTAGCAGAGCGAGCACAAACCTTTCTATGTGAGAATACCTTGATTCGACATCGCCTAGGGTTCTGCTGACATAGTAGAGGTACAATTATTTGTCTGCCTTCAGAGTGTACATCAGAGGAGGACTCAACAAGTACTGTTTGAGTTCTTCTAAATCTTGCTGGCATTCCAGAATCCAGGAAAAATTATTCTTCTTTTTCAATAGTTAGAAGAATCGATGGCTTTTATCCGAGGACCTTGAGATGAACCGGCCCAATACGGATATACTCCTGGTCAGTATTTGAACCAGCTTGACGTTGTCCACTACGGTCATGACCTCTATGGCCTTTATTTTGTCAGGGTTTATTTCTATCCCCCGATTGGATACCATCAACCCAAGGAATTTACCTGAACTAACCTCGAATGCGTACTTCTTCGGGTTTAGCTTCATGTTGTATTTCCTTAGTTTGTCGAAGGTTTCCTGCAAATGTTTCAAATGATCCTCTGCTCGCAGGGACTTGACCAACATGGCGCCAATATAAACTTCCATTTATTTCCCTATTTGTTCTTCGAACATCCGATTTACCAGGCATTGGTAGGTGGCACCGGTGTTCTGTAATCTAAACAACATTACCTTATAGCAGTAGGTGCCAAATTTGGTTGTGAAAGAAGTCTTTTCCTGATCATCCGGGTTCATCCGAATTTGGTTGTACCCGGAGTAGGCACCGAGAAAGTTGAGTATCTCGTGCTCGACCGTCACATTAATCATTCGATCGATGTTAGGAAAAGGGAAAGAATCCTTCGGGCATGCCTTGTTTAGGTCTTTATAATCCACACACATCCTTAGTTTATTTCCTTTTTAGGTATTACCATTACGTCAGCTAACTAATCTGGGTATTTAACTTCCTGGATGGATTCTATTTTTAGAAGTTTGGATACCTCGTCCTTGATGAACGTATGTTTGATCTTGAACTGTGGTCTCCTCTGCTGCTTAACCGGATGGAACTTTGGGTCCAAAAGCAGCTTGTGAGTAGTTACCACCGGTGCGATCCCTTTCATGTCAAGATTGGACCAAGCGAAATAGTCAGTGTTAGTTTTAAGAAAATTAATAAATTTTTTCATGAGCTCAGGGGTTAACCCCGTGCCAGGTATACCTTTTGATCCGGTAAATGCTCGATTAATATGACTTTCTCTAACTCTTCAACCGTTGATTTGGTGACATCGATGTCATTAGGATCTAGGAATGATCTCGGGACTTCGTAATTGTCCTCCTCGTCTTCTCCTCATTTTTCTTGTTTCTCTGGTTCGGCTGAGGCTGATATCAATTATTGCTATTTAATATCTTCCTTTTTCATCATTTATGTGCTCCTTGATGTTGAAACACGGGCAGTGAGATTACCTCGTCGACAACAAACATCTCATTTGCGACCGGCTATTCTCCGTAGACCATTTTGACTCCCCCTGGTGTGGGAAATTTCAACGCCTGGTGCAAGATCGAGGTTACCGCCCTCATGTTGTGGACCCATGGCCTTTCGAATAGAGATTTGTACCTTATGTCCCCTTCGATCTCGTAGAATTTCATTTCTCGGATTGTCCCGGTGGTGTTTACTGGCAAGGTTATCTCTCTTTTCCTGGTCTCACATGCCATGTTAAATCCGTTCAATATCTGGACTGCTCGTACGATTTGGTTCTGTAATCCCAATTGCTCTACGACCCTTGATCTGATGATGTTGGCCGAGCTACCTGGATCAATCAGCACACATTTAACTCGAGATTTATTAATAAGAATAGATATTACCAGCGCATTATTGTGAGGCTGTACGATGCCCTCGGCGACTTCGTCGCTGAACGAAATGGCTCCTTTTGGGTCAATTGGTTTTTTGGCCTTTTACAAACTTGTTTTTAGTTTTATGACCCTACCTCTTTTTTTACACATGGGAGATTTACTTTTACACATAAGAGATCTTTCATTTACACATAAGAGATCTAAAAAAGATATTTTCTTAAATTCAACATTGTAAAAGGCCAAGAAGGCCTAAAACCTCAGATAATTTAGTGCATTTTATCATTGGTCCTTGGGGAACGTCGACTCCTCCGATGATTATGTTGATCACGTGCTGAGGCTCCTCTTATTCGGCATGTTTGTTGGCGTCTTTGTTCCTGAAGTGGTTTTTGGCTCGCTTACTCATGAGTTCCTGGAGGTGACTGTTGTTGAATAATCGGGCAACTTGTTCTCTTAATTGTCGGTAATCTTCGGTCCTATGACCGTGAGTGTCATGATACTTACATATCAAATTAAGATCTCTCTGGGGTAGAGTCAGACTACAATGGTTGGGGCCACTTGGTCTCTTTGATGCGCCCTATGGCTGACACGATGCTAGCAGGGTCCACGTTGAAGTTGTACTCCGATAATATTGGTGCTTCCCTACTCCCAGCGGCCTATCGAACCCATTCTTGCTCATTATACCCCAACCGCTGGGCCCTTGATCGCTTCGCTTCTCATTCCTTACGGGGTGATGCCCGGATCCTTTTTCGCTTTGGTCCGCACTGTATTGTTGATACCGATTTTGGACCGGTCTTAGTTCTTGATCAATGGCTCTCTTAGATCTATCATCTCCCCCGATGGGATAAATAGATCCAGAAGGGCCCCTGAGTTTGTCATCCTCGACCCCGATCTTTGACTGGTACCTACTGTGGACGTCGGCCCAGGTTACCACTGGGTACTCCACCAAATTTTGTTTATCTATTGAGAGGCCAAGGAACTTCGGGGGTTGAGCCCCTGAGTGAATGCTTGAACGGCCCAATCATCTTTAACTTGTGGTAGGTACATCCGTTCCATCTAGAATCTTGACACAAACTCCCTGAGCATCTCGTTATCCCTTTGTTTGACCTTGAAAAGATCTGACTTTCTGGTCTCAGCCTTGATGGCCCATGCGTGGGCCTTTACGAAAGTATCTGCGAGCATAGCAAATGAGTCAATAGAATTTTGGGGCAAGTTGTGATATCATATCATTGCTACCTTGGACAAGGTCTCCCCAAACTTCTTCAGAACACCGACTCGATCTCATCATCTTCCAAATCGTTCCCATTGATTGCGTATGTATAGGAGGTCACATGCTCATTTGGATCCGTGGTCCCATTATATTTGGGGATGTCGGGCATACGAAACCTCTTTGGGATCGGCTTTGGTGTCGTGCTAGGAGTAAAGGGTTTCTGGATAAATATTTTAGAGACTGGTCCCTTCAATATCGGGGGTGCTCCCGGGATCTGATCGACCCTGGAGTTGTATGTTTCTACCTTTTTGTCATTAGCCTTAATCTTTTTCTCACCTAACTCCACCCGTTTCGTCAACGCTTTGAGCATTTTCATTACCTCGGGATTTACACCGGGCTCGACTTCACCCGGTCTCTCGGTCATTTGTTTGTCTCTTTGGGTACTTTCCCGGGATTGTTCGGGCTCGACCCTGTTGGGGGCGTGGCTTTGATTCTGTAGTTGTGCTATTTTCGCTTGTTGAGCCTGCAGCATTTCAAAAATCAGCCGTAGGTTTACCCTATAACCATCGCCTTCAGGTGCTTCTTGAGCTATTGGTCGGGGTCCCCCGCGAACCCTGTTTTCGGGATCTGTTGGCAAATTGATATTGATGGCCACCTGCACATTAGCATCGAACAGGTCGGCCGTTGGGACACCATTGGGATCGGCAGGAACAACATCGTTGTTGGGCACCAAATTATTATTTTCGCCGTGATGGCTAGACCTAGCGCCAACGTCCAAGTGAGCATACTGAGAGTTTGATATTTTTAGGGTGACCTGAAATTAAGATTTCAAAGAACAAACGTAAAATATGGTGTGTTATGCAGATTCATATCAAATCACCACTATTATCCTTAGCCCCACGGTGGGCGTCAAACCGTTTATCCCAAAATTGGGTAGCAATTTAATTTGTACGCAGTTTAAAGGATATGTGGTTTAATTCAACACAAATAATTAAGAATATCAGATAAATGAACAAACAATCAAACCAATCGCAATGTTAAGGCCAGGACTGATCTTAGATTGAATAGTGAGCTCATCCTTGATCGGCCCTTCGGTTCAAGCCCAGTCGCGAATAAAGAACAGAACAAGTGATTAATGCTTTTAACAGTAGCTAGACGACAAAAATAAATTTTTATTGCCTTAGATTGCATGTTACAATATGTTAAACTAAAGCAAAACTTCCCCTTTATATAGTAGGAGAGTTTCATTCCTAGTATAAATCTAAAAAAAAGGAAAAAATCTTCTTTTTCCGGTAATTGTTTATCCATAATCGACATCGAGCGAGATTCGCGTTGTGATATCCAGTTGAGGGCGAATATCATGGCTCTCTATACGTCATGCACAACCGTTCACCGTGTCTCCCGAGGTCTAGAACTTATACTTAGCCCGGGGTGCATTGCTTTACCATACCCGATGATAGATACATCATTCATTCTTCCTGGGTCTCGATACGAAGGGTCTTTGACCTTGATACAATCTCGCGGATCCGTGCTTTCCCTCCGTTGTCTCATCGGGGAATCGGGATAGACATTGCTCCCGATTTTACCCGTATACACAATTCATTTAAGAAGTACTTTTTGTAATATTTGGTAAATAAATTGTGTTTGGACAACTTTCTAAAAAGTGCTTTTGAGTGCCAAATTATCAAAAATGATAGTACCAAGGTCTTATAATTATTTTAACGAGAAAAACAAACTTAAATATTTATCGTAAGAGACTTTTATTATTTTTATTTTATTTAGTTAAAATATAAAACATAAAGTAAACATACATATTAAAGATTAAAATTAATATAACATATATAGTTATACCAAAGCGTATGATATTATCTAGCATAATTACTTATTGTCATCATTCAGTATGAATTAGAAGTCTATTTCACAAATTACTATATATTGATAATCCACCATGAAATAATAAGCAAAGTCACTCACACATGATAATATTTCTCAACAATTTCATCTCTAATTCTATTACACAACACCTCCACATTAGTAGAAGACTCGCCTTGCATTTATAAAGGAATACCAGAAGACCCATCTCTTTCATCTGTAGTCATGTCTTCATTAACATAATAGTTGAATTCCTTATCGGTAGAAGAATATCGTCGGATGAAATTATGTATAGCCATGGTAGTTGTAACAAAGTGATTCTGAGTGTCAAACTTGAAAGATGGCATTGAGCGTAAGATAGAAATAATTTTAAATATTTAAAAAATTATTGTTTTCGTAAAAAAATAGTTAAGTATTTTTAAATTCAAATTCAAAAATAATAACTAATTATTAACAACACATAATGTATAATTTAATTTTTTAAAGAATTTAAATTAAAAAAAAAATTAATTATTACCTAACCTAACTAACTTTCTCCTAAATTGCCAAGTGACCTATTGTGAGACTGTCACTTGGCTTAATGTGGAGGCTTTTTGTTTTAACAATATATAGATTATGCGGTGCAATTATAAATTTATTACCTATTTGTAGGTAATTTTCACAAATTAGATTTGATAAATATTTTAAACATTCAGGAATTAATAGCTTATAACAGAAGAAATTATAAATGATTATTTGTAGGAACAGAATTGATAATCCAAAGAAGGATGTAGATAATTTACTTTAGTGTGAAAAAAGAAGAAGATAATTTGGAAAATTACAAGACATTACACAAAAATATTATCAAAATCAAGAAAAGTCAAAAAAAGAATTTGAAAAGTTATAATATATTCATATATGATATCTCTAATTATAAAAGAATGGTAGAAACTAGAAACAAAAAAAGAAAAGAAAAAGCTTAAATAAGTAAGGGATAATTTGAAAAATATAAATTTATGGTGAGAATAGTTCTGTCTTGAATAAATTAATTTTCTGCTTTTGCTTCTTGGAAAAAGCTAGAAGAAGCTAGAATTTTCTGCTTCTGTTGCTGGCGAAATGTACTTCTCCGTCTTTGCCAAACAAATTAATTTTTTTTAAAGTACTTTTTTGGGAAGGATAAGTACTTTTGACTAGGGGTGCATATTGGGCGGATCGGGCAGTTATTTACGCTTAACAATATCGGCTTATAAATATAGTAATCTACTAGCCATCCATTAAGACATCGGGCGGATTGGTATCGAATTAATGATTAGCGGGCGGTTGTCGGGTTGTTTATCGGCTAAACTAAATAGACAATAAAAGAAAAGTAGAGAACTACAAAATCTGTCATTTTTTCAAAAGACAGCTTGTTTTTACCCCACCTTTTGATTTCTTTTTGGCAATTACAACTAGGTCAACCATAAGATCCATTAAATAATTAGTTGCTACATCATCCAAGCTCTTTCCTTCAATTACTTGACAAAACTCCTTCAACTTAGTCAGCTCAGTAATTGGAATTTCCTTGCCCTCAGAAATGCTAAATAAGAAAATAAGCATTATTTCAACCAATCTGGTAAGTGTTTGTGGGTTTTTATTTTATGAACTAGTTCATGTCTATGTTCTCTTATTTTTGTTAGTTTTTTTGCTAATTCTTGTTAGTAGTCAACCATGCCAATTCTTTTTATTAGTCATCGTAGGAGGGGTGCTTATCCGCAGCTATTGAGTTATGATAAATTAGGGATTTAGATTTTAAGCCTTAGGGTTTCAAAAATTACTTTATATACATAGGGGTAAACATATAAATATAAAAATTCCTAACGGGTTAACGATTTATCTAATAAGTGGTTGAATAAGAGAGGATTATAATATTGATTAATGATGATATAGTGGGATCGGGTTGTGCGCTGCAATATTTTGAGTACGTAATAATTGATATTGATAAATGATGATATGGTGAAAAAAGAGAGGATTATGATATTGATAAATGATGATACGGTAGGATCGGGTTGCGTGCCACAACGGATTGTATACGTGATACTTGATATTGATTAATGATACTATGGTGGAATAAGGGAGAATTATGAAATTGATAAATGATGATACGGTGGGATCGGGTTGCGCATCGCAACAGATTGTGTGTGTTGTACTTGTTGTTGTTGTTGTTGTGTCTTGTGTGAGTCATTCATCCTACGTGAACTGTTGTATTACTTCAATGTGTCAATCTGTGCTTCTGTGGTTACTTGGTGAATTGATTTTCAAGATGAATTTAATACGCGTAGTCATTATCTTTGTAAATACCCGACCGATCATTTTGAACTCTAGCACATTGTTCAGTTGTTCGAGGCCTTGAATAGCTTCACTTCAGGTATTATAACTTGTACGTGTGGTCAGAATTGAATTTCGTTAAGTTCGAAGTTGATTCGGATGGAAAATTCTAAATTCGGAAGCTTTAAGTTGGAAGAGTTTACTAAGGTTTGACTTTATGACTTGTACATGTGGGCAGAACTGAATTTCGTTAAGTTCGGAGTTGATTCGGATAGAAAATTCTAAATTCGAAAGCTTTAAGTTGGAAGACTTTACTAAGATTTGACTTTTGAGTAAACGATGTCGAAATCGGGATTTAAAGGTCCAAATAGGTTCGTATGATGATTTCAAACATGGGCCTATCTTCGGGTTGAGTATCGGGTCGTCCGGGAACATTTCGACGCTTATTATGAAAAGGTAACATTGTGAAAGTTTAAGAATTTATTAAGTTTGATTTGAAGTGAACTTTGGTGTTATCAATGTCCGCTTGAGGTTTCGAGCCTTGGAATAGGTTCATATTGTGATTTATGACTTGTGCGTAAAGTTTGGCGTCATTCCGGAAAGTTTAAGTGTGATTCACACACGTTCGGCGAAGTTTGAATGTTTGAAAGTTTAAAGAAGGATTTCGATCATCTATTCGTAGTTTCGATGTTGTTTGGCGTGATGTGAGATCTCGACTAAGTTCGTAATGTATTTTGGGATGCGTTGGTATGTTTGGTCAAGGCCCTGGGGGCCTCAGGTGGATTCCGGATGGTTAACGGATCAAATTTTAGACTTACGGAAAAGCTGGAGAATTCTGGTAGCTGGTGCAACCGCTTCTACGGAAGCTTCATCGCAGAAGCGAGGCAGTGAACCGCAGAAGCGGATGGAAGTAAGCTGGGCAGAGGCCGTAGGTGCGAAGAAATTCCCGCACCTGCATGATCGCAGATGCGACCATTGGAGCGCAGAAGCGGAGGTTGGCCAAGAAGGCCTGGGCCGCAAAAGCGCTTAAGTCCCGCAGAAGCGGAAGCGCATGTGCGCTACTGGGAGCACAGAAGAAAGGGTTGTTGGTTTGTGATGGAGCCTCACATGCAATGTATTTGTCTCAGGTGCGGAGTCGCAAAAGCGGCTACTGTTTCACAGGTGCAAGGAAGCACTGAGCAGAATTGATTTTTATACGGGATGTGGCCCATTTTCTTTCATTCTCTCTTGGATTGGGCGAATTTTGCAGAGCTTCAGGTGGAGAGTTTCATAAACCATTGCAAGGTAAGTAATTCCCACACAGTTTTAGTGAAATGCTTGGATTATTTACGGATTTGTACATGGAAATTTATGGAAAATCTTGGGATTTTAAGAGGAAGACCTAGAATTGATAGTTTTGGATTATTACCATGATTTTGGAAATGGAATTAGGAATAAATTGTATATTTGAGTTTGTGGAGTTATAGGTAAAGTTTATCTTCGAAAAGTTTCGGTATCCGGGCATGTGGGCCCGAGGATTGACTTTATTGACTTTTCGAGCGAAGATGGGAATCATTATAAATTGTTAAATTGTAAGCATTGGAGCATATTTTGATTGATTGACACGTTGTTTGACTAGTTTCGGGACGTTTGGCTTTGAGTTGAGGTGTTAGAGAGGCATTAGAGCCGGTTACGGAACTTCAGAGCGAGGTAAGTCTCCTGTCTAACTCTGTGAGGGTGAAACTATCCCTAGGTGATATATTTGATATGTGCTATTTGTTGCGGGGACTACGCACGCACGAGGTAACGGGAGTCCGTACCTAGCTAAATTTATGTCATTGTCCGGGTAGACTTAGGTTCACGCCATGCTATAACTGTACTATTTGAGTTGTCCCTTGCCTATTAAATTCCTTTATTTTACATTAACACTTGAGACTAGAGATGAGTAGAGTGATAGACTTACTTTTGTAGAGATTTGATGGGCTTCATGATTAGCCGCGAAATAATTGTACTCATCCTACGAATTTCTCCCACGGTATGCGTTCTCATAGAAAAGTTTTCCTTAAAGTTCATAACTCGCACGTTTATTCGTGAATGGGGTCAAGGACCCGTTAAAGCTTCTTATTCTAATGGGATCGAGTCGTTCGCCTCTACAGTATAATAGATATTTCTATGGTTTGTGTCGTTTGACCCTCAACAATGGACATATTATGATGGGATCTGGCCGTACGCCTCAACATTTCTATAAAAGACTCTTATGAAATCATGCTTGATATTTGAGAAGAAGCTAGTGTATTTGTGAGTTTTCCTGATTTAAACAGTGACGACCTATCTGGTGAGGTCCATTATATATATACTCCGATTGAGGAGGTAACTTCTTAGTGAGAGCTTGAGTTTACCGTTCAGATGAGGATTTTACATTATATCTATATTTGTTTATACAGTTTATCTGCTCTGCCCCATATTTATTTACTTCTTATTGTACTTGTCTTATTTGACAATTAGTAAGTGTTGATGTCAACCCCTCGTTACTACTTCTCTTGGTTAGGCTAGATACTTACTGGGTACGCGTTGATTTACGTACTCATGCTACACTTGCTGCACTTATTGTGCAGGTATATATATGTTTTTAGTAGGCCTCTGGGCGCAGAGGCGCGACATATGCGGGGACTTTACGGTGAGTTGAATTCCATATTACGATCCACAACATACACAGTCTCCATCAAAGTTATTTATATTCTCCCGTCTAACTTGTATTCCAGACAGATGTTGTATTTTATTATATTTCCTAGTGAATGCTCATGTACTTGTGATACCGGGTTTTGGAGGTTCCTACTGGCTGTTCGTTATTGTAGTTTACATAATTATTTTTATTTTACCCTATAAATTCTATTTTATACTATTTAACTATTGTAGATTATGATTTCGAAAGTAATAAAATAAGTAATTAAGTTGATCAATCACCGCTGGCTTGTCTGACAGTGACGTTAGATGCCATCAGAACCTTTAGTAGATTTTGGGTTGTGATAGCTTGGTATCAGAGCCTTAGGTTCATTTAGGTCTCATGAGTCATGAGCAAGTCTAGTAGAGTCTTGTGGATCTGTATGGAGACGTATGTACTTATCTCCGAGAGGATACATGGCTGTTAGGAGCACTTCCCTTCTTGATTCCTCATCATACGATTTGATTCCTTTGAGGCTTATTCCTTTCTTTCCTTCCTACTCAATTATATGCGACGTGAAGCGCTTGTTATCAATTGGGCATTGAGGAGTTGCGGTGGTACTACAGACGTGGTGCATGATATTTTTCCCTGCGTGTTCAGGCGGGCTATTATCATCGCTTGCGGAACGATGTTCTGTTATTTCAGGTCAGTATCTGTATTTCCTATGGCTTTGAGGCTATACACAGCTTGCTATGATGTTCATGCATTGTTATCACACAATGTTGGTGTAATTGTAGAGTGCTTATTTATGGATCGCGGCAGTGAATGACTCAAAAAGAGGACTTCTCAGTTCATGGTTTAGAGGTTCGGAATCTAATTCCAACGGAGGAAGGGCAATCGGACTACGGATGTTCAGGTTTTGGTTGATGGAGTAACGAGACTTGATATTTTCGGGCGTGGTGGAATTCTCAATTGTGATGTGGTGTCTTCATCCTTTGAACACATTAAGGTTCATCGGTGTTATGGTCTTCTTCAATTTTCCTTTGGGGCAGGGTGTTGTGAAATGGTGCCGGAGAAGCGATTGTCAAAGATAGCGGTGTGTAGCGGTTTCGAGATCAAATTGGTGCGTCTAATATTGATGGCTCGAGAAATATGATCTTCTAGGAGGTTTAGAGTTAGTAGCAATTTATTAGTTCAGGTTCTACAGGTATGGATTTGATTTGAGGCAACATTTGGGCAGAGAAGGATGGGGAACGACATAGTGGGAGGTGTCTCGCGGTAGTGGAATTGCTAGCATGTCAAGTATTAAAAGAAGAGGTCGAGAAGTTTCTTAAAGGAGATGGTTTAACCGAAGTGGGAGTGGCAGAGTAGCATATGAATTCCATGGTAGGATAGCCACATGCCTTGAGAAAGTTTATAGCGATTTAGGTATCACGGTGGATAGTGACTAAGTCTACAGATGTTATTTGGGCTGGTGGCTACTGTACTGAGGAAGATTGAATATGGATGAGAGGATTTTGCTAGAAATGAATAGGTATGTGAAGACTTGATTATCATTTTCGGGATGCAACGTGACTTCGAGTTTGGAATGTATTGTCGAACTTTCAGTTGATGTCGATGGGGAATGAACAGACTTGTACAGGTGGTGGACGACTAAGGGCTCGTGAGGGTTTATTGATTTCATGGTAGATGTACTTAGTGCGGCATCGTTGGAAGATGTCAGTAAGGAATTCCACGGGTGGGTGATCTCCTGTGAGCAGGTTAGCGGTTGCGTGATTTTAATGAAGTTTCTACGAAGAGTTCTACTTACTACCCGACAGAAGGTTGAATATGCGGTTGCGACTGATAATTCAGAATGTTCATAAAACATTTAGCAAAAGATTTCGAGAAATTTAGCGGGTTAAAGGTGCGAGATCATGGTACTTGAGTGGGAGGAATCCTCGTGGGTTCTAGGTTTATGCAATTGTAGCTTAAAGCTAAGTGGGGGAGCCCCACCGTCTACGATTGGATCGCGTGGTTGTCTGCTTGTGCGGTTTCTGGTTATTGGTGTATTGGTGGGTTATTATGACTAAGGAAAGAAAATATTAGGGGTAATTCGAGCAAAGAAATTGATAAATATGTGCTATATTCCTCCGTATCGATTTGTGTGCAGGTTTTGGGAAGACTTAGAGTTTATGCATTTGTGGATGTGATGTACAAGGAAAAGAATTCAGCCGGTTGCTTCTTTGAGGGGGTGTTCATGTTCTAGCAGAGCGTTGGAGTTTGGTTATGTTCGTGATCATGTCAGAGTGGGTGACTCTCAACAACAGTCCTAGTGGGTTCAATAATTAAAGTGTAGTGCCTAAGGATTTGGGGTCTGTTATGTGGTTAAGGATCAAATTGTTGCAGTAGATTATGAAAGGGGCTCAGAGTGTTCCATGTTATCATCGGGTCTTCGGTGCAGTATTAGAGGAAAGAGAGAAATAGCTTTGGATTCGCAGAAGGTCTTGCAGAATGGGTGTACCAGTTGGAGATGCTATTGTGCGCTTGAGAAGGGTATGAGATGGTTCATGGGCATTGAGACGATGTGGTCTCGCAATTTGTGTCACTCGGGATGAGTGCGGATTGGGTTCGTATGTTTTGAATAGAGCTATTATTTTTTCTAAGGCAAGTCCAGAGTAAATTGAAAGAAGTTGGTCGGTTAGTAATGGTTGAATCAGCATGATTGTGGCAATGATCAGTTCCTTCGGCATGTGAAGTTATACATGTGGTTTGTGGTTGTACGTGCGGTCTTGACAACCACCATAACTTCATTGATTTGGGAGGTATTTAATTCAAATGGCTTTGTTGTGTAAATGGATTCCGAAAAAGTCATGGCAGTTTAGATCACGACTTGAGGTTTATATTTTCTGCGGAATTCAGTTACGTGTTGCATTGGCTCTTTTGAAATGAGCTATGTGAAAGGTTTCTAGCCAATGAAGTGTTTATTCTACTAGTAATTCAAGGGTTATGATGAATTTATGTATTCTCACGTAGCGTCATGGTGGGTGCAGTGAACGACATAGGAATTTGAAAGTCGAGGATCAAGGTTGCGGTTCGATATTGACAAGAATGTCACAAGCTCAGGTGAGCATGGGAGAATTCAGATGTTCAGAGTAAGTTGGCACTACCTTAGTATCGCGTGAGAATAGTGTCCGGGGTGAGACGCTTTGTGTACCGATTGTGGATTCTTGATTTGCTTTACATTATTAGTAATACTGGTGGTATGGAGGTGCAAACCTTTCTACTTGGTGTGGAGGATCGTAGGAGCATATCCCACGGAGAAATCTGTATAAGTGTGGCATGTTAGTCACTTGATTGTTAAAGATTGAAACCAAGTATGGAGATATTTGATACTATCGTTAATGTGAGGGTTTACGCTTGGAAGGCGTACTATTCCTTTGGTTGTCTACTGTGGGAGTTTGGTCCGGAGTGGACGACTGCTCGTGTGTGTCATGAATGGGGCCATCGTGGATCCTTGGAAGGTTATTGGCCTAGTGTGGTATGATCATAATCAGTTTGAGGTCCGTTGGTGGGTCTAATGTGGATGTGTTCTCTTCGTCAGTTCGGATGAGTTCATTCATCATAGAATTGCTTACGAAGGAGTCGTCGGGCATTGAATGTTATTCCTGTTGTTAGCTATTCCATGTAATACTCTATTGTGGCAGGTGGATTGTGAGACAACTTGATTACTCGTACATGTGTTGTGATCTCGTGTAGTTTGTGGTGTTATATGAGCAAGATGACTCTCGAGATGCAGGTCATTTATTGCACCTTAGTCGTGCTTGAGTTTTGTAATGTATGGCTCTATACATCTCCCCCGAGATTTGTATTATTTATTTGGCATGCTTGTGGTCGATATTCCAGCCTTTCGTAAGTATAAGTGTTACGGCTTGATGTGTGTTTGCTTCTCGATTGTTATGTGCGGATTGAGTGTCACGCCGCCACGGGTATATTGTTTAGAGCGGGTGGCACGCCGCCACAAGCATGTTGTGTGTATCAGGTTGCATTCCGTAACAGTGTCATAGTGGATCAGATCGTACACCGCAACAATGAGATGTTGAACATAGTTCCTTACACTTATTTTTTGTGCCTTGTTTTTCATCCCTGATGCAGGTTCATAGAATCTGTTCGATCGTCTTGTTCGTTATACAGGCTGGATAGTTCCTTCCCAGAGTTCGTTTGTCATTATGTATCGCATTCGAGTTTGTAGCTTGCTGGTGCATTGTTGGCGTCATATGAGATTTTTGGCATAATTTGAGATGGCTTTTTTCCTGAGCAGATTGTACTGGGTGAGATGAGGTTATTGGACCTAGGATCAGTGCGATCAGAGTTATGGTCCTTGTCAGGAGAAGAGACTCCATGATTTGTTGATTCGGCAGGTGGTTATTAGTTTCTACGCATATTGTCCGTCGTGGAAGTATTATGAGAGTTGGAACAAGGCTTATATGTGTTATGAGGTGTATTGTGAGCATCAGATTCGTGAAATTGCAGTTGTTGTATTATGGGCATGTGAATTATGCGGTGCATGATGTGAATTCAGCAAAGCTGCACAAGGTGTTGACGGTGATTTTGGGGCAAATCTGGAGCAGTTCTTAGCACGTTCAAGGACGAATGTATGTTGTAGTGAGGGAGAATGTAACGATCCGACCAGTCATTTTCAGATCTAGTGCGTTGTTCGGTGGTTCGAGGCCTTGAATAGCAGCTTCACTTCATGTATTATGACTTGTATGTGTGGTCGGAATTGAATTTCGAAAAGTTCGAAGTTGATTCAGATGAAAAATTCTAAATTCAGAAGCTTTAAGTTGGACGAGTTGACTAAGGTTTGACTTTTGAGTAAACGACCTCGGAATTGGGATTTGAAGGTTTCAATAGGTTTGTATGATGATTTTTGAAGTGGGCGTATGTTCAGATTGAGTATCGGGTCACTCGAGAGCATTGCAACGCTTATTATAGAAAGTTAACATTTTGAAAGTTTAAGAATTTCTTAAGTTTGATTTGAAGTAAACATTGGTGTTATCGATGTCCGTTTGAGGTTCTGAGCCTTGGAATAAGTTCGTATTGTGATTTATGACTTGTGTGTAAAGTTTGGCGTCATTTCGGAAAGTTAAAGTGTGATTCTAACGTGTTCGGCGAAGTTTGAATATTTGAAAGTTTAAAGAAGGATTTCGATCGTCGATTTGTAGTTTCGATGTTCTTTGGCATGATTTGAGGCCTCGACTAAGTTCCGTAATTTATTTTGGGACGCGTTGGTATGTTTGGTCAAGGTCCCGGGGGTCTTAAGTGGATTCTAGATGGTTAACGAATCGGATTTTGGACTCAAGGAAAAGCTAGAGAATTTTGGTTGCTGGTGCAACCGCTTCTGCGGAAGCTTCATCGCAGAAGCGACCTTGCAAAAGCGAGGCAGTGAACCGCATAAGCGGCTAGAAGTGAGATGGGCAGAGGCCGCAGGTGCGAAGGAATTTCTGCACATGCGTGATCGGAGATGCGACCATTGGAGCGCAGAAGAGGAGGTTGGCCAAGAAGGCTTGGGCCGCAGAAGCGGACATAGAAGTGCAGGTGCACGAGCGCAGAAGCGCTTGAGGCCCGCAGAAGAGGAAGCGCATGTGCGCTACTGAGGGTGCAGAAGCAAGGGGTGTTGGTTTGTGCTGGAGCCGCACATGAAATGGATTTTCCGCAGGGGCGGAACCACAGAAGCAGCTACTGTTCCACAAGTGCGAGGAAGCGTTAGGCAGAATTGGATTTTTACACGGGATTTGGCACAGTTTCTTTCATTCTCTCTTGGTTTGGGCGATTCATCAACCATTGCAAGGTAAGTAATTCCCACACAATATTTGTGAAATTCTTGGGTTATATACGAATTTTTACATGAAAACTTATAAACAAATTTGGATTTTAATAGAAAGGCCTAGAATTGATAGTTTGTGATTTTCATCATGATTTTGGAAATAGAATTGGGAATAAATTGTATATTTGTGTTCGTGACATTATGGGTAAAGTTTATCTTCGAAAATTTTTGGAATCCGGGCACGTGGGCCCGAGGGTTGATTTTATTGATTTTTCGAGCGGAGTTGGAAATCATTGTAAAGTATTCCTTAAAGTTGACGGGATTTGATGGAATTTATGATTAGCCGCAGAATAATTGTACTCCTCTTATGAATTTTTCCTGCGATATGCGTTCTCATCGAAAAGCTTTCCTTAAAGCTCATAAATAGTACGTTTATTCATGAATGGGGTCAGGGACCCGTTAAAACTTCTTATTCTAATGGGATCGGGCCGTTCGCCTCGGCAGTATAATAGATACATCTATGGTTCGTGTCATTCGACCCTCGATAGTGCACACATTATGATGGGATCGGGCTGTTCGCCTTGGCAGGATTTTGTATCACACTCTCATGGGAGCGGGCCGTTCGCCTCGTTAGTATAATAGATGTATCTATGGTTTTTGTCGTTCGACCCTCGGTAGTGCACATAGTATGATGGGATCGGGCCGTACGCTTCGGCATTTCTATAAAATACTCTTATGAAATCGTACTTAATATTTGACAAGAAGCCAGTATATTTGTGAGTTTTTCTGATTTAAACAATGACGGCATATCTGATGAGGTATCTGCTCAGGCCCATATTTATTTACTTCTTACTGTATTGGACCACTAGTAAGTGTCGATGTCGACCCCTCATCACTACTTCTATAAGGTTAGACTAGATACTTACTGGGTACAGGTTAATTTACGTACTCATGGTACGCTTGTTGAACTTATTGTGCAGGTATATATATGTTTCTGGTGGTCCTCTGGGCGCAGAGGCGCGGCATTTGTGGCGACTTTACGGTGAGTTGCATTCCATGTTACGATCCGTAGCATACAGAGTCTCCATCAGAGTTATTTATATTCTCATGTCTAACTTCTATTCTTGACAGATGTTTGTATTTTATTATATTTCCTAGTTAGTGCTCACACACTTGTGACACCGGATTTTGGGAGTTCCTACTGGTTGTTCGTTATTGTAGTTCACGTAATTATTTTTATTTTACCTTGTAAATTCTATTTTATACTATTTAACTAATGAAGATTATAATTTCGAAAGTAATAAAATGATTAATTAAGTTGATCAATCATCGTTGGCTTGCCTGGCGGCGGCGTTAAGCGCCATGACGACCTTTAGTAGATTTTGGGTCATGACAATCTCATACCCTGTTGGGTTGTTGGTAACATAACTGTTTTAAATAAAAGAATTATCAACATGCTTACCTTATGTGACTCTTAAGTTGAAACTCGTCCTTTCATTTGGTACATTACTATTCTTAATAGTTGCCATATGTTACTTTAACGAATTTCTCAAATTAAACTCCTTACCTTATCTCATGTTTTTACTTTAATTAGAAATTGTTATCATATTTTATTCTAATAAAATTCTATATTTAGTTCGGTAACTTACCCGGTGCTTTATTTTATTTGAAAATGGTATTTTTTTTACTTAAATAATTTCTAAATTAAACTCATTTAATACCATATCTTGTATAAATTGTACCTTATATCACTGTATTCGGTTCCAAAAATAAACTCATTTTCTCATTTGATTCTCTACTTTATTCAATATTGTTATTATGCCTTATTATATATAAATAAATCTTTCAAACATTCTAGTTAGCATTTGACACGGATACAATGTACATGGTAGCACGTGAACTTTACCGTACGAAAGTGATATGGAAAATGTGGGCACGAGGTGCCATACGTGTAAGATTTGGAAGTTGTGACTTATGATTTGTGATTTCGAGGAGTGGTACCTCGATAATTCTTGTTGTAATTCGTGCATTAAGAACGATTTGATTGATTGAGTTGTCATCGGTTCCCCTTATTTGAATACATTTATGTTTCATCTGTATTCTAACTATGTTGTTGCTTAATTACCTGGTTATTTCCTGTGGCCATTCGTGCTTCTATTATGTTCACTGTTGATTGTAAATTTGTGATCCTTTTGTTGTTGGTCTTACATTGATGTTCTTTCCATTGTTAGTTTTATGTTATATCCTGCACATGTTTACATATTTGGTAGGTGTCTTGACCTGGTCTCGTCACAACTCTACCGAGGTTAGACTTGATACTTACTAGGTAATGCTATGGTGTACTCATACTACACTTCTGCACATTTTTGTGCAGATCCAGGTACTTCTGATCGAGCTGGTTTGAGACTTATGTCTGCGCGGCTGGAGACTTCAAAGTATACCTGCTCGACGTTCGCAGGCCCCGAATTCACCTTCTGTTGTATTCTACTGTCTACTATTATTCTGGAACTGTGATGTACTTGTTATATCTAGTTACTCTTAGAAAGTCTTATGACTTGTACTATCGGTTTTGGGATTGTATAATCGACGTTGGCTCAGCTATGTTGTATCAGTTATTATTTAATGTCTTGCAGTTAAATAGTTAACTTTCATTAATAATCAACATATGTTAATAATCAGCATATGTTAGGCTTACCTCATCACGACATCCTAATGTGTGAAATTAGGTCGCGACAAAAACTCTATTGGAAAATCATTGAATGGACCGCTAATTTTAATATCATATAGAATTTCTAATTTAAATTTTACGAATGTTATTTTTATTATTTTAAATTTAATATCATACGTTAATTCAATTTTATCTTACTGTTCCCACTAAGCACTAGATGTCTATTTTCTCATGTTTGACAGGTATTTACAGAAAATCGGGGGAAAAATAAAGAAAACTCGTACATCAAACGAAAAAACTTACAAAAATAATTATAATAAAGTGGGAAAAAAAGGATTTTTTAAATATATTTTAGCTAGGATTGTAGGATTTTCAAAAGTTTTTAGAGCAAATAAAAAAGTATTTATTATTTTAACCATAGTTAGGAGCTTGCTTTAGGTAATTAAATCTCTAACTTTAATTGTCAACTGTACGATAGCATTCTAGAAAGTAGAAACACTAGGAAAGAATAAGGAATCCATACAATAGAAAAAGAGTAATTACGGAATCTGTCAAAATCAGTCCAAGAAGGCATCCACATAAGAGGAGGATGAAATTAAAAAGTAGACATCCACTTGTATGCTGCATCATGTCATGAGCAGTCAATCTCATTCGCCTTTTCTTCAATATCCACCTAATTCTGACAAGGCCCTGTGACATACTTTGTTTTAACTTTAACGTGATAACTACTGCATCTTGGTTTGTTTAATAAGTTCACGTAACTATGCCAGCTCTTTTGTTGCATGTATAAGTGCCGTTCATTTTAATATTAAAATTATAATACTAAATTACATTATTTTTTGTGAGATAGTGATTATAAATTAACAAGAAAGTGATCATTATTTTGATATAACTCATGAAATCACTAATGTCATTGATCTATTGCTAATTACCCACTAAAAATTAAATTATGTAACCATCAACCATGTTCTACAATTTTATTATCTCACTACTTTGATATTTATTCTATGGAAGAAATTCTACACATATAAATAGTGGTGTTTCTTCCTTGTGTTGTATATGAAAAAATATAGTAGTGTGTATGAAAAAAAGTGAACTTGGTGTAGTGAAAAAGAGAGTTAAGAGAAGGAGAAAATCTAAGACTCCTAACTTATTTTCTATAAAAAAGAATATTATGTTTGTTGAAGGAAGATTTTCATTTTGGTGGAGCATTGGATTCAACAACTTGTCGAGAGTTTGTTCGAGTCATACGACGTTGTCGGACTGTTGTATCCCGGAGGGGACAAGTCAAGAGTATTACTACTGGACCGGTGAAGATGCTACCGCAGTAAGCTTGAATCTCCTTAAAGAGAGCGAGATATTCGCGCCTCAGCCAGAATAATATTTATATATTTTCTTTATCTTATTTTTTAACTGTAATTACTTGTAATTTCACCCACAATAAGCAACTTTAATTGTCCTTGCATTATACTTCAAAAACAATTTGAATCAATCACGTATGCACATAATTACTCGTTTTGCTCTCTCGAACCTTTGGAACAGTAGGAATAGTCTATCTATAAATCATGTTCTACAACATGTCACAAAACACAGTTTCTCACAGCACGAGAAAGTAATTGTAACAGAGTTATTCCAGTCCAAATATTTTAGAATAGGACTTCTCAGAGTTGGTATAAACTAAATATTAATGGTACTTACAAGCAAAATACTCAATGCAGTGAGGTAGGAGGTGTGACAATGCTGATTGGATAGCAGGTTTTCAAAAAGTGTATTCACGCTAATAGCTCAACACATGTTGAACTGCTAGTCCTTGAACTAGGGCTTGGTTCCTTCCGTTAATTATTTAGCGACCGGAGGTGGAATCATATGCAGCAAAACTAATTAAATTCCTTAAAACAAGGATACCCAACTTATGACACTATTAAAAACAGGGCAAAATCCGACCGTCAAGACCGACCAATGTTGGTTGGTAGTTGGCAAAATTCAACCGACAACCGATTGATTTATGGCAATTGATAATCATGAGATCGGTAGAGCTAACCGATCAAATTTGGCCGGTCAATTAAATTTCACAACAAACCAAAAAAGAAGATCGATTTGGCCAACCGAAGTGTAACGACCCGACCGGTTGTTTTGAGAGTATTATCCCCGAATCGCTATTTATTGCTCCCTCTATTTTATTTTTGGGTTTTCTGACTTGCCGGGGTGCTTGATGTCGGATTCGGGAGAGTTTTAGAGTGGAATGGGACACATAGTCCCTAAATTGGGAGTTTAAGTACTAGGAATTTTCCGTAGTTTGAATTATGTGAAGACGACTCCGGAATGGAGTTTCGGCGGTTCCAATAGCTCCGTAAGATGATTTTAGGCCTAGGAGAATGTCCGGATATTTATTTGGAGGTTCGTAGGTCATTTTAGCGTCAATTGGCAAAAGTTGCAAATTGAATGATTTTTGGAAGGTTTGACCGGGAGTGAATTTTTTGATATCGGGGTCGGATTCCGATTCCGAAAGTTGGAGTAGGTCCATAATGTCAATTATGACTTTTGTGCAAAATGTGAGGTCAATCGAACTTGATATGATAGGTTTCGGCATCGGATGTAGAAGTTTGAAGTTTTAAAGTTCATTAAGCTTGAATTGATGCGCAATTCATATTTTTAGCATTGTTTGATATGCTTTAGAGGCTCGACTAAGTTCGTATGATGTTTTAGGACATGTTAGTATGTTTGGTTGAGGTCCCGGAGGCCTCGGGTTAATTTCGGATGGTTAACGGATCAAGTTGAAATTTAAAGAATGGCTGAAGTGCACCAGTTCTGGTGCAACCGCACCTGCGCAAGATTAACCGTAGGTGCGGACGCGCAGAAGCGTGAGGCCAAGCACAGAAGCGGACCTGGAGAAGGTGGCCTTGGGGGAACACAGATGCGAAGGGAAATCCGCATCTGTCAGCCCCTAGGTGCGAGAAGGGCTCCGCAGATGCGGAGTAGTGAGGCGGAGGCTATTACCGCAGAAGTGCGTCCGCAGGTGCAGAACCTGGAGCGCAGGTGCGGGCCCTGAGGGACTTAAGTGATTCCGCAGAAGAGGAGGATTTTACCATAAAAGAGGTTCCGCGTGTGCGGTTAATTGGCCGCAGGTGCGAAAAGCCTGGGCAGATTATATTAAATCGAGGGTTTTCCATTTTCTTCATATTTTGAGATATAGAGCTCGGATTGAGGTGAAAGTTCGAGTATTTTTCAGAGAAAACATTTGTATAAGGATTCTTCACATGTTTTTCATTAATTCCTGCTAAGATATCATCTATTCTTCCATTAAGTAAGAATTTGGGTTGTGAAATATGTGAAAAAGGGTGGAAAATATTCTTAGGCCGAATTTTGAGGTTTTGATCGAGAATTTTGTATCGGATTTGAGTAATTATGGTATGGGTGAACTCAATATCGAATGGGTATTTTTATTTTGTGACTTTTACCCGATTCCAATACATGGGCCCGGGTCGGCGATTTTTGATTCTTTGCTAAAGTCATAGATTTATTATTTAAATTAGTTTCTTGTAGTTGTATTCATGGTATGTAATTCCTTTTGGCTAGATTTGGACCGTTCAGAGTCGAAAAGTCGAGGGAAAGTCATTCTTATCGATTGATTGAGAGAGATTTGAGGTAAGTGACTTGTCTAACCTTGTGTGGGGAAAATTCCCTTTGGATTTGGTACTGTTGTAACAATTTGTGATATGTGAGTGCCGTGTACGTGAGGTGACAAGTGCGTATACAGGCTAAATGTGGAAATTCTGATTTTTGCTGAGTAGTCTTCCTTTAAATTCCTTAACTGAGTTGCCTTAGTATGTGTAGCTATCATGTTTAGCCTAGTATCGCATGTCTACGTATCTTAACTTTTACTTGAAATTTATGTAACATGCTTAGTCGAATTACTCGCCTCCGTGATCTTGTATTCAGTCTTTAACTATAGGATTCCTTGCTCTAAGTTCGTTGTTCCATAGGTTATGAGATGCGTATTTACTTTTGGGACTACGAGACGGTACCTCGGATGCTCCTTCTGTCATGTATTTTACTTTTGGGACTACTAAGCGGTACCTTGGGAGATCCCCTATTGCAAATTTACTTTTGGGACTACGAGGCGGTGCCTCGGGAAATCCTCCTGTTGCGTATTTACTTTTGGGACTACGAGGTGGTACCTCAGGAGATCCCCTTGTCGTGTATTTATTTTTGGGACTACGAGGCGGTATCTCGGGAGATGCCCTATTGCATATTTACTTTTGGGACTATGAGGTGTCACCTTAGGAGATCCCCCTGTTGTGTCTTTACGTTTGGGACTACGAGGCGATACCTAAGGAGCACCCTTGTTGTTTTTCTCTATTTGCTGTGTTGTTACCTTTCTGTAATTTCTCGTTGTTCATTTCCCACTCACTTCATTTTATTATTATTTTTTGCCTCATTAACTTCTATTCCAGTAGGGCCCTGACCTGATCTCGTCACTACCCTACCGAGGTTAGACTTGGCACTTACTGGGTACCATTGTGGTGTACTCATACTATATTTCTGCACATCGTTTTGTGCAGATCCAGGTTCCTCCTACCAGGCCAGATACTAGTAAGTTGGATCGTACATGGAGACTTCAAGGTATATCTGCCAGTGTCCGCAGATGTCAGAGTCCCCCTTTATCCTTATTATGTGGTTTTCCTTATTCTCTTTAGAATCTGATGTGTAGAGACGCTTAATATTTTCTCTTAAAAGCTTATGACTTATTTCTACCGGATTTTGGGAGTTGTAATTATTTGAATCGCAATTTCTATTTATATTTCATGTGTTGAGATTTGAGTTCAGTTTTATATTCAGTTATCCCGCAAATATTTAGGCTTACCTAGTCTTAGAGATTAGGTACCATCACGATCCCCTACGGAGGGAAATTTGGGGTCGTGACAAGTTGATATCAGAGCTCTAGGTTCATAGATATTATGAGTCACAAGCAGGTTTAGTAGAGTCTCGTGGATCGGTACGGAGACGTCTGTACTTATCTTCGGGATGCTATGGAACTGTTAGGAAAAGCTTCACTTCTTTGATTCCTTATCGTGCGAGAATTTGACTTCGGATTCTAAATTTCTGTCTTTCTATTCTCTCACAGATGGTGAGGACACGTATAATTGGATCAGATGACCAAACACCCGCGCCCCCTACTAGAGTCGCGAGAGGCCGGGGCCGGGGTAAAGGCCGAGGAATTCCACGTGGTATAGCCAGAGCACCCGCACGAGCTGCTACAGAGGAGCCACCATTAGTTCCAGTTGGAGGGCAGGAACCTGAGACGCCTGTTACTGCACTAGCCCTCCAGGAGACTCTTTCCCAATTTCTAAGCATGTTCAGTACCTTGGGTCAGGCAGGATTGATACCACTTGATCCTGCCACATCTCAGGCCGGGGGAGGAGCGTAGACTCCCACCGCCAGTACCCTAGAGCAGAGGGTTCAGGTCGACCAGGTTCCATAGATCATACCGATACAGCCGGTAGCTCTTGTTCAGCCCGAGGTTAGGGCAGCAGTTTTTGAGACGGAGTAGCTCAGAGGACGCCCGGGGTTTCTTTGACGAGTGCCATTGTATCCTCCGCTCTATGAGTGTTCCGGAGACTAGTGATTTCTTTCACTACGTTCCAGCTTAGAGGAGTGGCTTATTAGTGGGTGGCGAGCATATGAGTTGGGTAGTCCGGCCGAGGTAACTTCACTCATTTGGGCTCAGCTCTCAGATATGTTCTTGAGGGAGTATATCTCCCAAAGTCTCATAGATGCATGGTGCGCAAAGTTTGAACAGTTGCGCTAGGGTTTTATGACTGTGTCATAGTATGCGGTCCGATTTAGTGATTTGTCTAGGCATGCACCAGCCTTGGTTTCTACTGTTCGAGAGCGGGTTCATCAATTTATTGAAGGGCTCAACCCCAGTATCAGATTTAGCATGGCCCGAGGGTTGGAGATGGATATTGCGTACCAGCAGGTAGTGGGGATTGCTAGGAGGTTAGAGGGTATGCTGACTCGGGAGAGAGAGGAGAGAGAGGCCAAGAGGTCTGGAGAGTCTGGCACTTATAGTGGTACTCGTGTCGCACCTGCAGCTCGCCAGGGCAGGAGTTATATGGGTCGCCCTATTCATTCAGCACTTCCAGCCCCCAGCACTGCTATGGCCACTCCTAGGCTCCAGATATGCACTGCCAGTGTCTAGTGTACCACTTGTACGGGATGCTTTCAGCAGTCAGTCTATTGCCGATCAGGACCGAGCTAGTCACAGCAGTCACATGCTCTGAGAGCTTAATTTTAGTATGGTGAAACTCTCTATATGGTGAGGGATTACCCCAGACTTAGGAGGGGTGCACCTCCACAGATTTCTCAGGGACCACGTGCTCCACCGGGTCCTCAAACTTTGATTACATCACTATCTACCACTCTATCTGCACCACTAGCTAGAGATAGAGGTCTCCCTAGAGGGGGAGTCTAGGCCAGATACTATGCTCTTCTTGCTAGGACGGAGGCAGTTGCATATGGTTCTGTCATCACAGGTATTGTTCCGGTCTATCATAGAGATGCATCAGCCTTATTTGATCTAGGATCCACTTATTCCTATGTGTCATCTTATTTTGCTCCGTATTTGGGTATATCCCGTGATTCTTTGAGTTCACCTATCTATGTGTTTACACTCGTGGGTGATTCTATTGTTGTTGACCGCGCGTATCGGTCATGTTTGATTGTTCTTAGTGGTTTTGAGACCAGAGTCGATTTATGGTGGACTTCGATGTTATTTTGGGCATGGACTGGTTGCCATCCTATCACGCTATCCTTGATTGGCATGCCAAGATGGTGACGTTGGCTATGCCAAGTCTACCGTGGCTAGAGTGGAGAAGTACCTTAGATCATGTTCCTAGCAGGGTTGTCTCATTTCATAAGGCTCAGCGAATGGTTGAGAAGGGATGTGTTGCGTATCTGGCCTACATGAGGGATGTTAGTGTTGATACTCCTACCGTCGAGTCTATTCCAGTAGTGAGGGACTATTCAAATGTATCCTCGACGGATCTTCCGGGCATGCCGCCCGATAGGGATATTGACTTTGGCATTGATTTGTTACCGGACACTCAGCCCATTTCTATTCCACCTTATCGTATGGCCCCGACAGAGTTGAAAGAATTAAATGAACAGTTGCAAGAGTTGCTCAATAAGGGCCTCATTCAGCCCAGTATGTCGCCTTGGGGGTTCTCTCATCTTGTTTGTAAATAAGAAGGATGGCTCTATGCGAATGTGTATTGATTATCTCCAGTTGAACAAGGTTACAGTGAAGAACAAGTATCCATTGTCACGTATTGATGACCTATTTGATCAGCTTCAGGATGCTAGAGTGTTCTCTAAGATCGACTCGTGTTCAGGCTATCATCAGATGAAGATTCGGGAGCCAGATATCCTGAAGACTACTTTAAGGACTCGGTATAGTCATTACGAGTTCCTTGTGATGTCTTTTGGATAGACCAATGCCCTAGCAGCATTCATACACTTGATGAATAGTGTATTTCAGTCCTATCTTGGCTCTTTTGTCATTGTTTTTATTGACAACATTCTGGTGTACTCCCGGAGTCGGGAGGATCATGAGCGGAACTTGAGGACTGTGCTTCAGACCTTGAGAGAAAAGAAGTTGTATGCAAAATTTTCGAAGTGTGAATTCTGGCTAGAGTCAGTGGCCTTTGTGGGTCATGTAGTATCAAATGAGGGGATCAAGGTAGATCCAAAGAAGATGAAGCAGTGCAGAGTTGTCCTAGACCATCCTCAGCTATGGAGATCCGGAGTTTTCTTGGCTTGACGGGGTATTATTGTTGATTTGTAGAGGGTTTCTCGTCTATTGCTGCATCTATGACTAGATTGACCCAGAATAGTGTTCCGTTCAGGTGGACCGAGGATTATGAGGTTGACTACAGCCCCAGTGTTAGTGTTGCCTACTTGATCAGGGTCCTATATAGTGTATTGTGATATGTCGCGCATTGGTCTCGGCACGGTGTTGATGCAGAACGGTATGGTGATTGCCTATGCGCCTAGATAGCTGAAGGTGCATGAGAATAACTATCTTGTCCACGACCTCGAGTTAGGAACTTTTGTTCATGCGTTGAAAATCTGGCGACACTATTTGTATGGTGTCCCTTGGGAGGTTTTCACTGATCACCGGAGTTTACAACATCTATTTAAATAGAAGGATCTTTACTTACAGTAGCGGAGATGGTTGGAGCTGCTTAAGGATTATGACATCACCATTCTCTATCATCCCGAGAAGGACAATGTGGTGGCCGATGCCTTGAGTTGCAAGGCGGAGAGTTTGGGAAGTTTAGCATATCTACCAGTAGCAGAGAGGCATTTAGCCTTGGATGTTCAGGCCTTGGCCAATCAGTTTGTCGGATTGGATATTTCCGAGCCGAGCAAAGTTTTGGCTTGTGTGGTTTCCCAGTCTTCTCTTTACGATCGTATCAGAGAGCGTCAGTATGATGACCCCCCATCTGCTTTCCTAAATGACACGGTTCAGCACTGTGATACCAAGGAAGTCACTATTGGAGATGATGGTGTATTCCGGATGCAGGGCAAACTATGTGTGCCTAATGTAGATGGTTTGCGTGAGTTGATTCTCCAGGAGGCTCACAGTTTGTGGTATTCCATTCATCCAGGTACCACGAAGATGTACTCAGGATCTGAGGCAACACTATTGGTGGAATATGTAGCTCGGTGCCTAAATTGTCAGCAGGTGAAGTATGAACATTAGCGATAGGGTGGATTGCTTCAGAAGTTAGAGATTCCAGAGTGGAAATGGGAGCGGATCACTATGGATTTCGTTGATGGGCTCCCACAGACTTAGAGAAAGTTCGATGCAGTTTGGGTGATTGTGGATAGATTGACCAAGTAATCTCATTTTATTCTTGTGGTTACTACTTACTCTTCGGAGCAACTGGCTCAGGTTTACATTCGCGAGATTGTCAGGCTTCATAGCGTACCAGTATCTATCATCTCTGACCGGGGTACGCCATTTACATCACGGTTCTAGAGAGCCATACAACATGAGTTGAGTACAACCGTTTACCCTCTGACGGACTTTCAGTTCGAGCGCACTATTCAGATATTAGAGGATATGCTTTGTGCATGTGTGATGGATTTTGGGGTGCTTGGGATCAATTCTTGCCACTAGAGGAGTTTGTCTACAATAACAGTTATCAGTCAAGCATTCAGATGGCCACGTATGAGGCTCTATATGGTAGACGATGTCGGTCGCCAGTTGGTTGGTTTGAGTCGGGCGAGGCTAGGCTATTGGGGTATAGCCTTGGTTCAGGATGCCTTGAAAAAATTAAATTGATTCAGGATCGACTTTGTACAACCCAGTCCAGGAAGAAGAGTTATGTGGATCGCAAGGTTCGCGACGTTGGATTCATGGTTAGGGAGTGTGTCTTGCTCCGGGTTTCGCCCATGAAGGGTGTTATTAGGTTTGGAAAGAAGGGAAAATTAAGCACTAGGTATATCGGGCCTTTTGAAATTCTTGGGAAGGTTGGAGAGGTGGCTTAAAGACTTGCACTACCACTAGGTATTAGGTTTGGAAAGAAGGGAAAATTAAGCACTAGGTATTCCATGTTTCTATGCTCCAAAAGTATCACAACAATCTGTCTCATGTGTTAGACTTCAGCTCAGTCCAGTTGGACAAGGATATATCTTATGTTGAGGAGTCGATGGCCATTTTGGATAGGCAGGTTCGCAAGTTGAGGTCAAAGAGCATCGCTTCAGTGAAGGTTTAGTGGATGAGTCATCTGGTCGAGGAGGTGACTAGGGAGACCGAGCATGATTTGCGCAGCCGTTATCCTCATCTTTTTACCACTTCAGGTATGTCTCTATACTCGTTCGAGGAGGAATATTTGTTTTAAGATGGGGAGGATGTAACGACCCGGCCGGTCGTTTTGAGAGTATTAGCCTCAAACCCCTATTTATTGCTACCTCTATTTTATTTTTGGGTTTTGTGGCTTGCCGGAGTGTTTGATATCGGATTTGGGAGAGTTTCAAAGTGGAATGGGACACATAGTCCCTAAATTGGGAGTTTAAGTTCTAGGAATTTACGGTAGTTTGATTTGTGTGAAGACGACTCTGAAATGGAGTTTTGACTGTTCCAATAGCTCCGTAGGGTGATTTTGATTTTAGGAACATGTCCGGATGTTGATTCGGAGGCCCATAGGTCATTTTAGCGTCAATTGGAGAATGTTGGAGATTGAATGATTTTTGGAAAGTTTGACCAGGAGTTGACTTTTTGATATCGAGGTCGTATTCCGATTTCTAAAGTTGGAGTAGGTTTGTAATGTCAGTTATGAATTGTGTGCAAAATTAGAGATCAATCAGACTTGATTTAATAGGTTTCAGCATCAGATGTAGAAGTTTGAAGTTTTAAAGTTCATTAGGCTTGAATTGATGCGCAATTCATATTTTTAGCGTTGTTTGATGTGATTTAGAGGCTCGACTAAGTTCGTATGATGTTTTAGAACTTGTTAGTATGTTTGGTTGAGGTCCCAGGGGCCTCGGGTTGATTTCGGATGGTTAACGGATCAAGTTGAAGTTTAAAGAATGGCTGAAGTGCACCAGTTCTGGTGCAACCGCACCTATGCAAGATTGATCGAAAGTGCGGGTCCGAAAAAGCATGAGGCCAAGCGCAGAAGCGGACTTGGAGAAGGTGGCCTGGGGTGGATGCAGGTGCGAAGGAAAATCTGCATCTACGAGCCCGTAGGTGCGATAAGGGCTCCGCAGATGCGAAGTAGTGAGGCGGAGGTTGTTGCTGCGGAAGCAGATTCGGGCTGCAGAAGCGCGTCTGCCGGTGCAGAACCTAGAGCGCAGGTGCGGTCCCTGGGGGACTTAAGTGATTTCGCAAAATTGGAGGATTTTAATGCAAAAGCAGTTCCGCAGGTGCGGTTAATTGGTTGCATGTGTGAAAAGCCTGGGCAGATTATATTAAATCGAGGGTTTGCCATTTTCTTCATATTTTAGGATATAGAGCTCGGATTGAGGAGAATGTTCGGGGGTTTTTCATAGAAAATATTTGGGTAAGGATTCTTGACTTAGTTTTGATTAATTTCCACTAAGATATTATTTATTCTTTCATTAATTAAGGATTTGGGTTGTGAAATTTGTCAAAACGGTGGAACAATCCTTAGGCCGAATTTTGAGGTTTTCGTCAAGAATTTTATATCAGATTTGAGTAATTTTGGTATGGATGAACTAGATATCGAATGAGTGTTTGTATTTTGTGACTTTAACCCGATTCCGAGACGTGGTCCCGGGTCAACCTTTTGTAGCGATTTTCTATTCTTTCTAAAGTCGTAGATTTATTATTTAAATTAGTTTCTTGTAGTTGTATTCATGTTATGTAATTCATTTTGGCTAGATTTGGACCGTTCAGAGTCGAAAAGTCAAGGGAAAGTCATTCTTATCGATTGATTGAGGGAGATTTGAGGTAAGTAACTTGTCTAACCTGGTGTGGGAGAAATTCCCTTAGGATTTGGTATCGTTGTAACAATTTGTGATATGCGAGTGTCGTGTACGCGAGTTGACGAGTGCGTACACAGGCTAAATGTGGAAATTTTGATTCTTGCAGAATAGTCTTCTTTTAAATTCCTTAACTAAGTTGCCTTAGCATGTGCAGCTATTATAGCCTAGTATCGCATGTCTACGTGTCTTAACTCTTACTTGAAATTTGTGTAACATGCTTAGTTGAATTACTTGCCTTCGTGATCTTGTTTTTAGTCTTTAACTGTATGATTCCTTGCTGTAAATTCGTTGTTCCATAGGTTATGAGTTGGGCATTTACTTTTAGGACTACGAGGCGGTACGGTACCTCGGGAGATCCCCTATTGCATATTTACTTTTGGGACTCCGAGGTGGTACCTCGGGAGATCCCCCTATTGCGTATTTACTTTTGGGACTACGAGGCGGTACCTCAGGAGCTCCCCATGTCGTGTATTTACTTTTGGGACTACGAGGCGGTACCTCCGGAGATCCCCTATTGCATATTTACTTTTGGAACTACGAGGCGGTACCTCAGGAGATCCCCTTGTTGTGTCTTTACGTTTGGGACTACGAGGCGATACCTCGGGAGCACCCCTGTTGGTTTCCTCTATTTGTTGTGTTGTTACCTTTCTGTAATTTCTCGTTGTTTATTTCTCGGTCACTTCATTGTATTATTGTATTTTCTGCCTCATTACCTTTTATTCCAGTAGGGCCCTGACCCGATCTCGTCACTACCCTACCGACGTTAGGCTTGGCACTTACTGGGTACCGTTGTGGTGTACTCATACTATACTTCTGCACATGTTTTTGTGCAGATCCAGGTTCCTCCTTCCAGGCCAAATAAAAGTGATTTGGACCGTACGTGGAGACTTTAAGGTATATCTGTCAGCGTCCGCAGACCTTGGAGTCCCCCTCTATCCTTACTATGATATGTTCTTTATTCTCTTTAGATTCTGCAAATGTTTAGGTTTACCTAGTCTTAGAGACTAGGTGCCATCGCGATAACACATGGAGGGAAATTTGGGGTCATGACATGAAGTTGGTCGTTTTTTAAATTATGTAATTAAACATTGCACCATCCGAGAATCTAACTTGGGTATGTACTGCGACATGATACTATACTACTACTAGACCATTGGTGCTTTTTGTTCTAAGACTTTCTTTTATTTTATTTATACTCTTTAATTGCATCCCGTGCGATAATAACCGACTGATTTTGGTCAATTTTGTTTAAAAACTAAAATTACCGACTGAAATCGGTCAATTTTTAAAATGACTTACTAAGATAACCGACCGATGTTAATCGATTTTCTGAATATTAATTCTATTTTATTTTAAATAAAACACTAACCGAAATTGGTTGGTTTCTGGAAAGATAAATTTCATGGGACACATGAAATTATTTCCCACATTTTTGCGTAACAAAAACTGACTGAATTCGGTCGGTTTAGTAAAACAAATTAAAAAAGAAAATATTATGAAAAACCGACTACTTAGGTTGATTTTTCGAATGGTGTTTTGACTGACCAAAGTCAATCGGTTGATTGTTCGCGGTCGATTTGGCCGAATTTCTAGTAGTGTGACTTCCTTTTATATAATTAGAGGTGTCTGATATTAAGAATGGAGAAGGTGGTAATTATACATTACTTCTGTAAGGAAACTGAAGTGGCTCATATCTTAGCAAAGGGAAGCTACCAAGCAATACAACATAAATAAAATTACTTGTTTTGGTAACTATGATGTTTGGCTAAAAATCCATATTTTTGCATGTAATATTCCTTGCATTATTCCTCGATCTTATTAAATGTGGTGTGAATATTTGTGACTCGAGCTAAATAATGGTATTTATATGTGTATGAGTCAATTGGAAGTGATTTGGAGAGTTTGCATGCAAAATGAAGTAGAAGCGGAAGAATCTGGAGGAAGTACAAGTTTGGTGTCCAAGCCCCGGACAGTGAAGCGAGATTCACTTCGGCAGACCGGGACCGGAGCAAAACAAACCAAAAAGGTCCTGGACAGCAAAGCGAGGTTCACTTCGCCAGGCCGGAAATGGAAAAGACGAAACCAGCTTCTCCAATCCGAATGAGAAGAAGCAAAATTCACCCTATACAAACCCTAATCGCTATAAATACATCCTAAAACGTGCTTTTGAGGGGGGGAACATACTTTGAACCAAGGGAAAGCACAGAGCCACCGTGGAGGACGGAATTCATCAGATTCCATCTTTCTTCCATCAAACATAGTAATCTTTACTTTTTTTGAATGATTTATTATTTTGCTACCATGTCTATGTGGAGCTAAACTTCACATTCTAGGGTTGTGGTTGTCATTAATATTGAAGTTTATTAATTACATTACCATTAATTCGAGTTATCATCTTTGGTTGTTTCTCTAATTGTATGCATAATTGCTTAATTATTTGGCCAGCAGTTGAGTTCTATTTACTATCAATGCTATGCTTGGGAAAGCTGTGTTTAGATTAGAGTAAAATTAGAGAGAGCTTGTTTCTGAACCCATGGCTCGGGGAAAGATTTTGCGGTTAGGATAGGAATATACCTAATATTCTTGCTTATTTGAATACCGTATTATATTCGTTCATGATAGATTCAATACCATAGGAATATAGAGTTGATATATTGTGGATAGACGGATAGTATTATGGGAACATGCTATTTATATAAACGATCCGGTCAACTAGCAATCATAGATAATTTGGATTAACATGTGTAATTATAAACCCAATAGGATTGAAAAATATTCCACAACCCTGGAATCTTCATCTCCTTTGATTAAAATCCAACCATAATCGCTTGCTCCTAATTAATTTAGCTAATTACTTATTTATTTTTTGCAATAGTAGATTAGTAGAAAAATAATATTTTTTATTATCTTGGCAGTTTATTTATTTTAATTAGCTTAGTTAACGGTTAATCTAAGTCTCTTTGGGTTCGACATCCGACTTTCGAATTACTTTATTACTTGATGGCCATGTATACTTGCGTGTACTTGGGGAACTAATAAGTTTTTGACGCTGTTGCAAGGGACTTAATTTTTGATTGTCTATCTAAGTTAAGCTTTAATTGCTTTCTGTTCAAGTATTAAATTTTCTTATTTAGTTAGTATTGGCTTTTCTTATTTTGACATAGTATCTTGGAATGATAATTGTTTGAATGATGGTTGTTCTTACTTTGATGATCCTTGTCCATATTGTGGAGGACCCCACGTGTGGAAATATTGTCAAAATATTTTCGGGAATGAGTTCGATGCACCATCTCTATCTTATAAGTGAAATATTTGTAATATGTGTGATGATCAAGGTGGCCATTGAGATGGTTGTCCTAATTCTTTTTATCCTTCTTCGAACCCTATTTATGATGTTTCTGATAAGTTTTGTGAGTTTGATAGGAGCAACGATATAGAGGTTGTGGAATATGATGCTTAGTTTATGGACATGTTGAGTCAATTAGTGGAGCAAAGAGAAGAATACCGAAAAGGCAAGGAAGATCTCAAGGGCACAGTGAAGAGAATAAAGGCCAAAGTAGAAGAACTGTTGAAACACTCGATGATCAACAAGATGTGGACTTAGTAGATATTCAATAAGAGACTCAAATTGAACAAGAGAGTGAGTTCCAGCAAGAGGAAAATTTTGAATAAGAGGAGATTTTGAGCCAAACTTGGCTAATGGAACAAGCTAAAAGATTAGGAATATATGAGGCTCAATGTAGAAAATTACAGATGGGATGAAAGACTTAATATAAGGTAGAGCTGAACTGGGATAAGAGATCGAAAAATTTGGCACTGCTATTCACGACTTGGAAGCTCAATTTAATGCAAAGGTTGTTGTGTCTAACACCCATCAAAATAGTTCTAAGTTATGGAAGCTGAAAATGAGCTTATACGCCAAATTGAGTAGCTAACAGTGGAGAGTGAATCATTCAATCATACTTTTTGTGATGATGTCCATGTTGAGGAAGCGCACTAAAGTCATGTGAGGAAGTAGATAATGTTATATTTGAAGACTATAGTATGTGCACATAAGAGGATGTAAATAGTGACACAATTCTAGAGTTGGAACGCATTGGTCCTCATTCCATGCATTGTTTAACATTGTGTTTGGATGATGACATAGAAATCGAGGCAACTGAGCCTTTGGAGGAGCCAATGGACGAGGAACAAGTTGTTTACATTCTGGAATTTATGATGCTAGAGAAAAAGAATTACAAACCTCATCTGAAGGCCACGAAGTGTAGAATGCGAAATTGGTTGGACCGATTACATTTGTCCCACCACCCCGAGAGCATAGCAAAAAGCTTGAAGCCAAATTAGGGGCTCAATTCACAAGTTCGAGATGGAGGCAAAAAGTGGTTCAAGTCGTGTCGCGACGTTAAATCAGGTGCTAGTAGGGAGTCAACCCAACTTTACTGCTTTCTTTTATTTTTATTTTTGTAATATTTTGTTTGTAGTGTTTGTTTCTATTTTGTAGGATTACGATCATAGGAAGCAAATCCATTGGAAGAATGCAAAAGTGGGCTAGATGGTGAGAACTAAGTGTGGGGTGCCCACACAAAGGACCATGCCTGAGGGAAGTATGAGTGCCTCATAAGCAACTATTGCTTCAGCTTTTGGCCTTTCAAGGAGTTTCTGGTCCACCCTCGTTATATGTTTTGCTTTATTTGTGCATTGGGATACTGCACCCTTTTATGTGTGGGGTGGGGGACTGTTAGATTATAGTGGTATAGTTGTATTAACATTAACTTCTTATCTTTAATTTTTAGCTTCTCATTCTTATTTCCTGTTTAGTAGAATTAGTCGTTTAGTATTTTTGTACTAGTATTAGTAGCTTTTATCCAAAATAAAGTTCAAAAACATCAGAAAACTTTTGGACTTTTTCCGACGATGGATCTCTTGAATAGCTTTCTTGAGGGATTAAGGTCCAATGCAAAATGCAAAAAAATATTTTCTTTCTTTTTAGTTAGTCATAGGTAGGTAATAATCCCCCTTGATTTTTCTTTGGACATTGGTTCTTTTCCAAGGGATGTATCTTGAAAATAAAAGGAAGAAAACTTGATTGCTCTTATGTACTTTTTGACTTGTTTGATGCTAGCATAGTTATGTCGTAGCATGCATATTACCTCCCTAATACGTTTTGACAAAAATTGATGACATAGATAGATTGAACTTCTTGTTTATGACACCTTCTCTCAGTTTCTTGACTCGTTGTTCATGTAGCATTTTATTACATAATATTTTATGAGTATGTGATTACTTGCTTTAACTTGAGAGTTGGAATGGAGCCGTCCTGAATGGGTCATGTGCATTGTGTGATGTAAGGTCTTGATTGTATGTTGTGCTATCCTGTGTTCGTCTAGAACTTTCCCCGTGTTTTAGTTGAAGCGAAATCATTAAGTATCGTAAGTCTAGGAAATGATGTAGGTGTTTCTTTGATTGTTCACTGAGCTATTATACCACCACAAACAAAATTATCCTTTGATAGCCCAGTTGAGCCTATAAACCTTATCTTTGGCACCCACATTACAAGTCGAATCTCATTTTGTTCTTAGTTGAACATTATCGAATCTTTGCCTCTGAAAGCACTTAAGTCGCTGAAGAATAAGGTGATATTTGGGTTAGCTTTTGAATGGAATCATAGAAAGACCAAAGGGTGCACATATGTTTTGAAAGATCATTAGCCGGGCACACTTCAATTTATGGAAATTGTTGGAAAAACAAAAGAGAAGAGCATAAAAAGAAAAGAAAAGAAAGTATAAAAAGATAAAAAAAATGAAAACAAAATAGAAAACATATATCTCCTATCCATTTTGATCTGGGATAGTAAATCTGTAAATATATAGATGTGTATAAAGAGAAAGGGCTAAATTGTATATTGTTTCATGGCATGGCTCGAGTTGGCCATGAAGAGTGTGCACTTGAAAGTTAAATGTAGTGTATTAAAGTACTTAGGAGGGTTAGTCACTATACTAAAATATATCCTATACGTTCTTCATCCTCCATTACAACCTGTAAAGACCTAATTGATCCTAGACTTTGCAAGCTTAAATTAGTAGAGATATATATTATGGGCAAGCCTATGGTATGACCGCAGGATGCACACAAATTTCTTTGTGAGAGTGAGTGATTCTTTGTTCGTGGATGTGATCTCCTTAAATTATATTCGAATGCACATTTGAATGTGTGGATGAAATACTCTCTTATTCTTTGGTGAGGCACGTGATTCCATGACGGATAGCTGACGTTATTAAAGATCTCTTGTTGGGTGAGTGCACAAATTGAGAGTGCTTATTCGCGACGAATCGGTCTTTGAGGTTTGGTGGTTATGCGCAGGTTGTTTGAGTGTTTTAAATTGTTTGCCACTATTCAGGCATGAGAAAGTTGTGGAAGGCATGAATGTGTATGCAATGGTTTAATTGTTGATATCAACCATGGTCATAGGTGTAATGTGTTGAATTGCTAAATGTTCCTCCACTGTATGATGTCTTGCATTGCATTGTTTGGTTAGCAAGGTTTTGGTTGCTTGAGGACAAGCAAGAGCTTAAGTGTGGGGTGGTGGTGTTTGGTTAAAATTCCATATTTTTGCATGTAATTTTCCTTGCATTATGCTTCCATCTTATTAACTGTGGCGTGAATATAGGCGACTTGAGCTAAATAATAGTATTTATATGCGTAGGATTCAATTGGAAGTGATTCGGAGAGTTTGCATGCAAAGTGAAGTAAAAACGAAAGAATCTGGAGAAAGTATAAGTTTGGTGTCCAGGTCCCGCACAGGGAAGTGAGGTTCACTTCGCCAGACCAGGACCGGAGCAGAAGAAACCAGAAAAGTCCCGAACAGCGAACCGAGGTTCACTTCGCCAGACCAGGACCAGAGCAGACGAAACCAGCTTCTTCAATCCGAATTAGGAGACGCCAAATTTGCCCCATACAAACCCTAGTCGCTATAAATACATCCTAAAACATGCTTTTGAGGAGGAGAACATACTTTGGACCAAGGGAAAGAACGGAGCCGCCGTGGAGGCCAGGATGCTTTAGATTCCATCTTTCTTCCATCAAACTTAGTAATCTTTATATTTTTTGGATAATTTGTTATTTTTCTACCATGTCTATATGGAGCTAAACTTCACATTCTAGGGTTGTGGTTGTCATGAATATTGATGTTTATTGATTATATAACTGTTAATTCGAGTTATCATCTTTGGTTGTTTCTCTAATTCTATGTATAATTGTTTAATTGTTTGGTCAGCAGTTGAGTTCTATTTACTATCTATGCTATGCTTGGGAAAGCCGTGTTTAGATTAGAGTAGAATTAGAGAGAGATTGTTTCTAAACCCATGGCTCGGGGAACGATTTTGCGGTTAGGATAGGAATATACTTAACAATCTTCCTTAGTTGAATGTCGTATTACATTCGTTCATGATAGATTCATTACCATAGGAATATAGAGTTGATATATTGTGGATAGACAGATAGTATTGTGGGAACATGCTATATATAAACGATCTAGTCAACTAGCAATCATAGATAATTTGGATTAACATGTGTAATTATAAACACAATAGGATTGAAAAACCGACCACAACCCTGGAATCTTCATCTCCTTTGATTAAAATCCAACCATAATCGCTTGCTCCTAATTAATTTAGCTAATTACTTATTTAATTTTTGTAATAGTAGATTAGTTGAAAAATAATATTTTTGATTATCTTGGACAGTTAATTTATTTTAGTTAGCTTAGTTAACTATTAATCTAAGTCTCTTTGGGTTCGATATCCGACTTTCGAGTCACTTTATTACTTGTCGGCCACATATATTTGCTGTTATAAAAAATAACAGAATATGAGACGAAATATTTAGGCCTTGATAGTGTAGTCACTGTCCTTAAGGAATTTAAGCCTCCCAATTTTGTTGCTGCAGGGATTATGGCAGAATTCCTCCAAGATTCTACAAAGCCTTTGCAATTCGAGTATCAACAATTAACTTGCATTTTTGATAAGTGGGAATTTTGACTACTTATTAGCGCCTTTTAGCTTGCGTTTTAGTCCAAAAATATCTAATTGTATTCCCGAAAACTGATGAATTATGCTTACCTACAGGATTATTGGAAAATGAGCCACTACAATGAAATCCAACTCAATGAGGAGTGATATGAACAAGCACAAAAATCAGGCACAGAAGCTCATGTGCAGACCGCAGATTTCTATCTGCGGCCGCAGAATGTGAAGGAAAATCAACAGAGCCCCAGTGTAAAGTGCGGACCACACAATTATTGTGCGGCCGCAGAAGATACTTAAGAGCCAAAGTTCAAAGAGTTTCATTTCAAGCTCAAGAAGAAATGCGGACCGCACAATAATTGTGCGGCCGCAGAAGATACTTAAGAGCCAAAGTTCAAAGAGTTTCATTTCAAGCTCAAGAAGAAATGCGGACCGCACAATAATTGTGCGGCCGCAGAAGATACTTAAGAGCCAAAGTTCAAAGAGTTTCATTTCAAGCTCAAGAAGAAATGCGGACCGCACAATAATTGTGCGGCCGCAGAAACAGCTATGCAACCGCACACAGGAAATGTGCGGTCTGCAAAAGAGCCCAATGCAGCCGCACCTAGTATTGTGTAGACCGCAGAACATGAGCGATGCGTCTGCAATACAGAATTATGCGGCCGCAGAGTCAAAGCCTGTCAAGATCTGAAGAGAAGTGCGGATTGCACATATAATTGTGCGGCCAAAGAACCTCCGAAAGAGCAATTTTATCCGAAAATTCCAGCTTTATATACATAGACTACTTTCACAAAATTAGGTCAAGTTTGGGATATTGAAAGTCCTGTAGTCATTTTTACTTGCATCTTTAGGCAAATTTAGCTTACTTTGGTGATTTAACATTGGAGTTTTATCTTTTAACTTGCAATATGAGTTTTATTATCCTTTCTTCTTTAGTTTCTTCTATACCCATTATAAGTAGCTAGATTTCTAACTAGGGTTCTGACCCAACCCTAGTGTGTGAACCTAATGGGTGTTTGATTTATGGATTGTTTATGGTTGGGTGTTTATTATTTAGCCGTGTCCTTGCCTTTAATTGTAGAACAAATGGTTGCAAACATTAGTTTATGCCTATTTGACTTGGTCTCTACTTGAAAAAGAGAGACTTAGTCTGGGAATACTTGGCTAATAGGAATTTGGGATAAAATCAAGATATTGATAGTCCAAATAAAAGGGTTGAACCTAGAGATAGTAAAACCCGACTTGCGCATTTTATCAACTGTTTTGTTCGATACCCATTTGGACTTGAGAAAGTCAAATTGGGCAAAATCACTCTCTTACTGAGAGGTATTGAGTGGGTATTCGAGTGTTGATTGCTATAATACACCCCGACCAACAAAACAAGCTTTAAAGTTTACAACCCGTTAGGCAAATACCTAGGTGAAGGTCATACCCCTAAGACGTTTTATATATTTGAAAACCATCCAAAACAATATTCTCTAGTGTTATATCTTTGGAATTGTAATCCTTAACATAATTTTAGAAGTAAAAACAAAACCATATTTGTGGAAGTGCAACCACGATACTTCACGTGCTTTATCCAAATATATACCACTAATCCCATCTCAGCTCCCCGTGGATTCGATCCTGACTCTTTGTTGGGTATTATTATTGCAATCGACCATTTCACAACCCCGAATAGAGGTGTGACTTAGACGAGATCAATGTTTGGCGCCGTTGCTGGGGAGCTAAAAAAGGATTTAGCTATATATTTGGTTTTGTGTGTGAATTGTCTTCTTTTCCTTCCGTGTTGCTAATCTTTTTGGTGAAACAATTATAGGTGAAACAATGGCTCTTAACAACAATGATCCTCTCGAGAACATGCCTTTGGGGGATGTGGACGTGGAAGATGACCAAGTTGAATAGGTTCCTCTTGAACCTCAAGGAAATAGATGAGATTGACCGCCTGAAGACAACATTCCCGTTCCACCCCCACCTCCACAAAGAGAGGCTCCACACCGGGTGTTGCCGAATGAAGGGTATGCAAGTGCCATAATCCCTCCCCGCATTAGGGCGGGAAACTTTCAAGTCACAAATGCTATGCTCACATTGCTAGAGAAACAAGGATTCTTCACTAGGGCTCCGAATCAAAATGTGTACAAACACTTAAGGGGTTTGTGGACACTTGTTGGGGGAGTAAACAGACAAATGTCTCTGAGGATGGTTTAAGTTTGAGGCTATTTCCTTTCTCTCTATGGGGGAAAGCCTTGGATTGGTTAGAAAGGTTGCCAAACCATTCCATCCATACATGGGATGAATTGGCGGAGAAATGTATTTCCAAGCTCTTTTCTCCCGGGCATATGGCTACTCTTAGAGATGAGATTCTAGCATTCAAACAAGAACCCAATGAGCCGTTGTATGAAATATGGGAGAGGTACCAAACTATGGTGAAAGTGTCCAAACAATGACATGACGGAGGCTATGATTCAACAAACTATCTACAGGGGGATCAATACTACCAATCAATGTGTGGTCAACCAACTTGCCGGTGAAAACTTCATGACAACGCCATATGCGGAAGCTTGTGATATCTAAGATGAAATGGTGGATACTTCATCGGCATGTCAAAGTAGAGCAAATGTTACTTAAGGTGATCCAAACGTGATTCACCTACATAAAGAATTGCATAATCATGGGCAAGCAATTGCCGAATTGACCACCAGAATGAATCAATTAGCCAAGGCTCAACTTCAACAAGTGCAAGGTCCTAAGCAAGTCAATGCAATGGAGGGAGTTAATATGATGGTAAACAAGATAAGGCAAAAGGGTCCTCAAGTGCAAAATAGTGCGTAAGATTATGTACAAGAAGATAGTGGGTTTGATCACGATGAACCTTACAATGAACAAGAGGAGGAAGTACAATATGTAAACAAATTCCAAGGGCAAAGAAACAACTCTCAAGGCCCGAATCAACAACAATGGCGACCTCATAGTAATCAAGGTAATTGGAATGGTGGTAGCAACCAAGGGAATTGGAACAATCAAAACAATCAAGGAAATTGAAATGGTCAAAATAGCCAAGGCAATTGGAGTGGAAATAGTCAAGGATATTGGGGAGGCAACAACCAAGGGGGATGGAACAATAACTAAGGAAATCGGGATCGGGCTTTTAAAGGCCTCCGATATATCAACAACCGAGCAACCCGCCTCCTTATCCTTCCAATGGTCCAAGCTCTTCTAACAGTGAGATGGGACAACTTGAGAACATGTTCAAACAAATGATAGAGAAGAATGCCGACTCTGATGCCCAACTAGCCTCACACAAAACTTCAATTCGCAATTTGAAAGTTCAATTGGGGCAAATCTCGCAAGATTTAAACACTCGTCCTAAGAGGGCACTACCAAGTGAAACGGTGGTGAACCCAAAGGGTGGGAACAACACGAGACATGCCATGGCCATTACTACAAGGAGTGGAAAAGGTAGGGTTGCACCCACCTCAAGTCAAAGGAAAATTGTGGATGCTGAGCAAGTGGTACAAGAAGATGAGATCCCGAACAATGTGGTGAAAGTAAATGATGAAGTAAGAATTGATATTGATGACAATGTGGAGGAGACTCAAGAAGAAGTGAGCTCGTCTAGGGAGCACATTGTTGAAATACCGGAACAGGTAGTGCCAAAGGCTAAGGCACCAATGCCAATGCCTCCTCCTCCATATCCTCAAAGGCTTTCCAAGAAAAATGGTGAGAATCAATTCATAAGGTTCATTGACATGATTAAGAGTCTATCTATTAATGTGCCATTATTTGAGGCTTTGGATCAAATGCCCGGTTATGAAAAGTTCATGAAGGACTTGGTGACAAAGAAGCGATCGATGAATTGTGAAACTATAAAGATGACTCATCAAGTGAGTGCAATTGTGCGTTCAATGGATCCTAAATTGGAAGATCTCGGCGCTTTCACAATACCTTGTACCATTGGAAGCGCCGACTTTGCTAAAGCTCTTTGTGATCATGGGGAAAGTATCAATTTGATGCCTTATTCGGTTTTCAAGACTTTGGGAATTGGGCAACCAAGACCCATATCTATGAGATTACAAATGGAAGATCGTACCATGAAGAGACCGTTGGGTATAATTGATGATGTGTTGGTTCCTGTTGATAAATTCATTCTCTCGACGGATTTTGTTATTCTTGATTGTGAAGTAGACTATGAGGTGCCGATTATTATTGGTAGACTTTCCTTTCTACGGGAAAGTTGTTGATGTGAAAGCCGGTGAACTCACTTTTCGAGTGGGTGATGAAAAGGCAGTGTTTCACATATGCAAATCTATGAGGAAACCGAATAGAAATGAAGTATGTTCGTTCATGGACTTGGTGACCGATGTTGTTATTGATGATACATGTGCCACGATTAATGTGGGTGACATGTTGGAGGCTGTTTTGCTAAATTGTGATGATGAGGAAATGGATGGCTTCATGGAATGTGTAAATTCTTTGCAAGGGATGGGGTCATACGATTATGCACCTCGGAAACTTTCCTTGGATCTCGAAAATAGGAAAACTCCTCCTACAAAGCCTTCAATTGAAGAGCCTCTTATCTTGGAGTTAAAGCCATTGCCTCCACATCGTAGGTATGAATTGCTTGGCCCTTGTTCTACTTTACCGATTATTCTTTCCTCTTGTTTGACTAACGTGCATGTAGACTCCACATTGGCGGTGCTACAAAAGAGGAAGAAAGCTATTGGATGGACATTGGCGGATATTCGGGGTATAAGCCTAGAATTTTTCATGCACAAGATTAATTTGGAGGAAGATTCCAAACCCTCTATTGAACATCAAAGGAGGCTAAATGAAGAAATGCAAGAGGTGGTCAAAAAGGAGATCATCAAGTGGTTAGATGCAGGGGTTGTTTACCCCATTTCTGATAGTTCGTAGACCTTTCTGGTGCAATGTGTCCTAAAACAAGGGGGCGTGACGGTGGTTACCAATGACAAGAACAAGTGGATTCCTACAAGAACGAGTTGATTGGATGGAGAATGTGTATGGACTATCGCAAGCTCAACAAAGTCACAAGGAAGAATCATTTCCCACTCCCCTTCCTAGATTATATGCTTGATAGGTTGGTCGGTCGTGCTTTCTATTGTTTCCTTGATGGGTATTCCGGCTACAATCAAATTCTTGTTGCTCCGGAGAATCAAGAGAAGACTACTTTCACATGTCCCTATGGTACTTTCGTATTCTCACGGATGTCATTTGGGTTATGCAATGCACCGACGACTTTTCAAAGATGTATGATGGCTATCTTCACGGACATTGTAGAGGATTTCCTTGAAGTCTTCATGGATGACTTTTCGATGGTCGGGAATTCTTTTGATGATTTCTTGAAAGATTTGGATAAGGTCTTGGCAAGATGTGAAGAGACGAACTTGGTGTTGAATTGGGAGAAATGTCATTTCATGGTTGAGGAAGGCATTGTCCTTGGACACAAAATTTCAAAGAATAGCATTGAGGTCAACAAGGCGAAAATAAAGATGATTTCTAAACTTCCACCTCTAACATACGTGAAGGGAGTGAGGAGTTTCTTGGGTATTGCGGGGTTCTACCGGCGTTTCATCAAGGATTTTTCCAAAGTGGTGAACCACTTGTGTAAGCTTTTGGTGAAAGATGCCAAATTCCATTTCAATGAGGATTGCATGAAGGCATTTGAATTGCTCAAGTTCAAATTGACAACTACTCCTATTATCACCACCCCGAATTGGAGCTTGCCTTTTGAGGTCATGTGTGACGCTAGTGATGTGGCAGTTGGAGTAGTTTGGGGCAACGTGTCAACACGATCTTTCATTTGGTCTACTATGCTAGTAAGACCATGAATGATGCCCAAGTCAATTACACTATGACCGAAAAAGAGCTCATTGCTATTGTTTTTTCTATGGAGAAGTTTCGCCCGTACTTGATAGGTACAAAAGTGATTGTCCATACGGATCATGAGGCACGTTGGTACCTTATGAGCAAGAAAGATTCAAAATCTCAGTTAATGAGATGGAATCTTTTATTGCCAGAGTTCAATCTAGACATCCAAGACCGCAAAGGCAGTGAAAACCAAGTGGCGGACCACTTGTCTCATTTGGAGGAGGAGGAGAGGCTACATGACGGCCTTGAAATCAATGACTCCTTCCCCGATGAGCAACTCTTAGCCATTTCAATAAAAGAGGTGCCTTGGCTTGCAGATCTAGAAAATTATCTTGTGAGTGGTATCATTCCGGTTGAGGTCTCTTCAAATCAAAGGAAGAAGCTCATACGGGATTGCCAAGACTATTATAGAGAAGAACCGTACCTTTTTCGTATTTGTACGGATGGAGTGATTAGAAAATGTGTACCGGAGGAGGAACAATGTAAAGTTCTCGGGGCTTGTCATTCTTCGCCATATGGTACTCATCATGGTAGAGCAAGAACGACGGCCAAAGTGTTAAGTTATGGTTTCTATTGGCCCACTCTTTACAAGGAGGCAAGTTATCTCGTCAAGCGTTGTGATGAATGTCAAAGGGCCGGTGAAATATCAAAGAAAAATGAAATGCCCCTAACCACCATTTTGGAGATTGATATTTTTGATGTGTGGGGTGTTGACTTCATGGGTCCCTTTGTGAGTTCTTGTGGAAACACCTACATCTTGGTCGCGGCTGATTGTGTGTCCAAATGGGTTGAGGTCATTGCTTTACCCAACAATGAAGCGAGAAGTGTGGTGGAGTTTTTGAAGAAGAATATTTTCACAAGATTTGGTACTCCAAGGGCTATCATAAGTGATGGGGGATCACATTTTTTCAACAAAGCTTTTCATACCTTACTCATCAAGTATGGTGTCACTCATAAAGTGATGACTCCCTATCATCCATAAGCAAGGGGTTAAGTGGAAGTCTCCAACCAGGAGATAAAGAGCATTTTGTCCAAAACAGTGAATGCGAACCGGACATATTGGTCCAAGAATCTTGATGATGCTTTATGGGCTTATTGAACTGCTTTCAAAACTTTTATTGGGATGTCTCCATACCGGTTGGTGTTTGGCAAAGCTTGTCATCTTCCGGTGGAACTTGAGCACAAGGCCATGTGGGCTTTAAAGAAATTAAATCTTGATTGGGAAGCAGCTGCCACCTTGTAGGTTGCACATTTGAATGAATTAGATGAATTCTGGTACCATGCATATGCAAGTTCGTCCTTCTACAAAGAAAGAATGAAATGCCTTCATGACAAATACATCCGAAATAGGTAATTCAAGGTGGGTGATCTTGTTTTGTTGTTAAACTCACGATTGAAGATGTTTCCCCAAAAAGTTGAAATCCAAATGGAGTGGTCCCTTTTAAATTATGGGTGAGACATCTTTTGGTGCATTGGACTTGAAGAATAAAAGTGATGAGGTATTCCGAGTCAATGGTCACCAGGTAAAGCATTATTTGGGAAAAAGTTCGTGATGGCCACGTGGTGGCAGTGATTCATTTCAAGTGATTAATGGTAATTTGCGTCGTGCCACGACGTTAAATCAGGCGCTTCTTGGGAGGCAACCCATGTTTCTTTTTATTTTCCTTTTTCTTCTTCTTTATATAGGTCTTGTTTTGTGCTAACTAGCTTTGAAGTGTATTGCAGGAATGAGTGTGCTTCGCAAGAACTGAGCTCAGGAAAAGTGGCTAAGTGTGAAAAAAGTGTGGACCGCGCATTTATTATGTGGATCGCATAATTTTGAAGGCTACAAGAGAAAGGGATCTGCGGTCGCACAACTGGAGATCAGAAATTGCAAACTCTCTGAAGTTGTGAATGTTAGAGAAATGGCCAAAGTGAGACCGCACAAGGAAATGTGTGGTCCGCACTCAAAACTGTGCGGATCGCAGATCATCAAAAGGGTAATTTCTAACATGTAAAGGAGTGCGGACCGCACACAAAATTGTGCGGCCGCACTCAGCTCTTGAGTCATTTCCCTTACCGGCCAAAAATAAATCGTTCCTTCTCACCACTGTTCAAAGTTTACGAACTCTAAACATTTGACACTAGGGCAAGCACAATACACTCAAGTGATTCAAGATCTCACTCTCATTGCATCATCTTTGATTCTTCCTAGCATCACTACATTACTGGTATGTTCAATTCATCATTAATTATTTTAATTGTATTAATTTTATTCATAATTAGTTTAGTTATTGTTTGGCCTAATGTCAAATTCATCATCATGTGAGCTTAAATTTGTGTAGGTAACTTCCTATTTGCTATTTGGGGTATGGGTAAACTGTGTATCATGTCTAAATTTCTACTACTATGTCTAAATTGTGCGTAAATTAAAAACCCTAAGAATTTGGCTGATAACTTATTGAATTGTGTCGCCACACAAGGAATTGTGCGGTCCGCAGATCAGTAGGCTAGGGCATTTGGTGTAGAATGATTGTTGGGACCGCACTTAAAATTGTGCTGTCTGTAGAAATTTAACCGTGGCCGCAGAAAAGTGTTTTGGAGCCGCATATCAAGCAATTCTCTGTCTTTAAAGAGTTGTCATTTTAAAAGTTTCAATGTGCGGCCGGACCCAAAATTGTGCGGACTGCACTTCAATTGTGCGGACCTCATTTTAATATTGCGGTCGCACTTAGCCTGCATACTGTTTGTCTACAACTGTCTGATACTTTGGATTTGAACTATAACCGATTCCTCTTGCTTTGTTTTGCAGACAATGGTTAGATCACGGGGATGACGTGATACATCCAAGGGGAGAGGTGAACCTTCTAGAGGCAGAGGCAGAGGCAGAGGTAGAGGCAGAGGCAAAAGCACCTTACCCATCGCCCTCCAAAAAGTGATCAGTAAGAAGGCAACAATAGGCCGAGGTAGATAGCCGGAGCCCTCCGAATCAAGTTCATATGCCCTATCTAGGGAAGCATCAGATAGAGACTCAGTGCAAAGGCATCCTGCTATGCAATCACAGCCACAGCTGCCCCAGGACAGATACCGACTGAGAGTGAGCTTACCTCTTCTGAGAGTACTTCTGAGGGTTCAGATGATGACAATTAGGATTCAGAACCCTCATCTACTCATATCCCTGCCGCACCAGTCACAGTTGATGATTATGATGATATTCTGGATGACGGTCAAGGGGGTGATACCAGATTTGCCGGTCTCGAGAGGTCAAAGAAGAAGGAAGTTTTGGAAGATAGGTTTGTGAGCCTGACTGCATTCAACAGGTTCCGAGAGTGGTGGCCGCAGATATCGCTCACACATGAGCATCAGTTGCTTATGAAATACATGGATAGGTACAATCCAAATATGGCAAAACAGTTTCGGGAGAGAAGAGGATGGACGTGGTTAACTAAAATAGTGGTGGATGCCAAGGAGCACTTAGTCCGGGAGTTCTATGCCAATGTGGCGCACATCAACAAGGGGACTAAGGTGAATAAGGTGAGGAAATTGAAAATATGATTTGATCAGAGCACCCTGAACACTTATTTGGGGCTCGAGGATATAGAGTAGGTGCAGTATTTAGAGAAGTTCGAAATGGGTGATGCAGCTCGCCCTTGGCTAGCTGAGACTCTAGCATCTCCAGGACCACCACCACTATGGATCACAGCAGGGGTTCCCATTCTGCGGAACAACCTCAACTTTGAAAAAAAAGAGTGGAAAACATTTATGTGCAGTCGCATAGACCCAAGACGGAATGAAAACAATATCCCAATCCCTTGGGTAGTCCTAGTTGCTTCCATCATGGCCGGGTACCCAATCAATATGGGTGCCATCATGTCAGCCAACATGTCTCTGGTTATTAGGTAGAGTGAAAGCTCTTATCCGTATCCCAACACTATCACAGAGTATCTCACGGATACAAGGGTGGAGCCTAAGAGATTTGATATGAAGATTAGGGCTAAGAATCCCTTCTCCTGGTACTCTCTGAAGGACACAAGGAACCCGAAGAACAACGGTAAGTCAACTACTACCGTAGGCTAGTCTGATGAGTCGTCGGTGGTAGTTGCAGATTCAGCTGCCATGCCTTCCATAGTAGTTGGGCCTTCCACCGATACAGCTGCCATACCTCCACCTCCATCTTCAGGGCCATCAGTATTAGTGCCTTCCTCCTCTACTTATCCACTCTCTGCAGTGCGAGTCTCCCAGACACTGGCGAGTCTCAACAAGCTAGATGCAGACAGCTACTGCAAAGCTGTCTGACCTATCCAGTATTGTTGCAGCTCAGACTTCTACCCTAGCACCCCATATTCCTCCGTCAGTAGAGGAAACTTTGAAGAAAATATTGGAGAATTAGAAGACCATCATAGACACCTTGGTGGCACATGGAGGAGCAATTGAGGAGCTTGGGAAGAAGGTGAAGAAGATAAGGAAATCTCAGGCTTCGAGGAAATCAGTTGACAAATTGAGACGAGAGGTGACCAAGATTGCAGCCGTTGGAAATATTCCATTTAACTTACTGATGGAGATAGATCCATCAGTACCAGTAGACCTAGTAGCACCATCAGCACCAGTGGCACTAGCTAGTCAGTCTGAGTAGCCAGACCTCACTGCCCACACTGCCGAGGCAGTGCTACATATGTTCACCAACTCAACTACTCCCTGAGCAGGGGATGATGAGATCCAGTTAGAGGACCCTGAGGGAGGTGATGCTGCTATGGACACTGAGACCACATAGGGATTCATCTCTACTTTTTCCCTTCCTTGTTTTTATTTTTTTAAGCATTGAGGACAATGCTTATTTGTATTCAGGGGTGGCATCTATTTTTATTTGACATTTGCCTGTAATAACTGATAACATTCTCTTTTTATTTTTACTTTCATTATGTACATATTCTTCTCTCTATTGATGTATATATTCTCTTTCCCTTTCTCAGTTTGTATATTCATTTATGTTTTCCGTAACTTACTTTATAGCTTCTTTATTTTGTTTTCTTAGTAATCACTGTTTAGTCTAATAGCTTCTTATTTACTTTAATAGCTTCTTTTTAATTTAGTAGTTTCTTTTCATGTTTAAGTGATCAATAAGCCTTTAGTTTTCGTAATTCCACGGTTCTTTCCAAAGGTGGTTTTTGTGTGAACCGGGTGACTCTTCCCAACGATGGATGGCGTGACAACCTTCTTAAGGGATTTAGTCCGTGTTTTATGTTTAGGTGAGAACAGTAGTAATAATGAATAAGAGAACCTAATTGAGTCGAACTAGAGATTAAAAACAAGTTCTTGGAAAGAAATAGCTCTAGTTAGTGATCTTTTGACTCTTGTGTTGACTTAAGCAATCATCGAGTGGTTTAGTTGAACCATTAGTGATGATCAATCTCGAATATTGTTGTTGTGGGCCCTCGACTCTATCCTATTTAACAATCCAGCTGTGCGAGAGGTGAGATGTTGTTGCAAGTCCAAGTACCCATGTGAATGGTCTAGAACTTGCCCCGAATGTGTTGCTAGGCAAAATTCTAAGTTTTGCTTGGCTTGAGAAGTGATTGTAGGCTCTCCTGGACCCATTTTAAAATTTTCTATGACCCACCAATGTTGTTATCACTAGTCAACGCTAATTAGCGGATGATTGAGGTATTTTATGGTAGGTGTTGCATAAGCTTGAGAAGAATTTTCATTGAACTAACTGCAGTATTATGGCAGTAATGAAGTATGGCTATTATGAGTTATCGAGTGTTTTGTTCTATGGCTTTGAGCCAAGTGGGGGAGTCTGCTATTGACAATTTAATTTTATGAATATATGTTAAATTTTAGTTTTGGTTTGAGGCATACTTGTGGGTTAGTTATGACTTACAGAGGTGGAGATCGAGGATGACTCGGGTACGTAAATTCCTGGATACGGGTTACATTGAACTTTATGAAAATTATGGAATGATTAAGTTATTATTTTGAAGGATGTAGTGTGCACTAAGTATGAATTCGATTGATCGTGTTAAGGCATGGTTACTTCTTTGAGTATTAATCGTGCTAAAGGAGCACATGTCTTTCGGTCCATTTGGGGCGGACTAAATTAGATTTGAGCAGCGTGGATGACTCTCGAGAAGGTTTTGATGGATTCAAAATGTATATGTGGAAATTGAATTTTGTTTGAATTTGTATATCACTAGAATCGGTTACTTACATTAGATGGTATCGGGACGTGCGGTAATTCTATTTGACTATGGATTCTACATTTCAGTATAAGAAGGGAAAGAGGAACAATTTTAAATCCGCATAAGGTATTTTCAGAGTGAGTGTTACAGTTGTAGTATTTATGGAGGTTCTTAAGAAGAATACAATAGCTTATGGGCTATAGGGCGGTGTAGTTTTATGTTAGGATGTCTTCTAGTGAGATTTGGGTAAAGTAGTAGTGTTCTGACAAGGAGAAATGGAAACTTGAGGATAATCCAAAAGAAACTCGAAGAAAATATTTAAAAATGGGTAACATGCTGGATCAATATGGTAATGGCATGCTCGATTCTTTTAGTTCTTATGATGAGGTGAGGCTTTACGAGTGTTTTGTGGCAATACTCTCGGATTTGGCAACCTGTGTGGCTTGGTCGAGTTAGAAGAATTCAGTTCTGATAACTTGGTTATGTGCAAATAGATTTCAAAGTGTTCTTGATGGTTTCTACCATAGTTTGAACTGGATATTTTCTACCGGTGTGGGGAACATGTTGTGTATTGTGATTTCCTCCTGGAAGGAAGCAATAGAGAGGTTTCTAACTACTAGGGTATGTAATTTTGCTGGTGACTCAGAGTTTATAATGAGATTCTCGTGCCTTTCACATGATGGATGTGATGTGTTGTGCCGGATTTAGATTTACATGTACAAGGTGGTAGTTCATTCTTGAAAGGAAGATCACTAATTTTGGACATAATGGTCAGTTTTAGATAATTTGATGAATGTTATAACTGCTCGATAATCCCTGAGAAGGGTGCATATTTCAAAAGGCGCAGTATGTTTTGACTTACGGATATTCATTGGCATTGCAATACTCACCTGGTTGATAGACTGCTGATATTCAAATTATTTTCATGTGGCATGGAAGAATTCTGAAAGTATTACTCATGGGAAGTTCGTGAATGGAAGATGTGTTAGTCATTCTAGTACTGGAGTTGGGATCAGTTACGATGATTCATGTGTTTGATGAATTTGGAGACTAGGAGTTCTCAGAAGTATATTGTTTCGGGTTGCGGCCTGTTTGAGGTGAGTATTTTCTTTAAGCACTAGTTGTGTTAATTATTTATGATAGCTACGCGCTATAAGTGTGCATATATGTGAGGCTTCAGTCAATGTGCGAGCATCATGACAAGTATTCATACTCGAAAGAATGCTTAGGCTATGATATGCCTAGAGTTGACTGTTAAGCATAAAGTTATAACGTTTCTCATGTTCATACCTT
>AWOL01S0007552.1:0-13553 GCA_000715115.1 Nicotiana otophora | reverse complement strand
TGTTTAGTCTAATAGCTTCTTATTTACTTTAATAGCTTCTTTTTAATTTAGTAGTTTCTTTTCATGTTTAAGTGATCAATAAGCCTTTAGTTTTCGTAATTCCACGGTTCTTTCCAAAGGTGGTTTTTGTGTGAACCGGGTGACTCTTCCCAACGATGGATGGCGTGACAACCTTCTTAAGGGATTTAGTCCGTGTTTTATGTTTAGGTGAGAACAGTAGTAATAATGAATAAGAGAACCTAATTGAGTCGAACTAGAGATTAAAAACAAGTTCTTGGAAAGAAATAGCTCTAGTTAGTGATCTTTTGACTCTTGTGTTGACTTAAGCAATCATCGAGTGGTTTAGTTGAACCATTAGTGATGATCAATCTCGAATATTGTTGTTGTGGGCCCTCGACTCTATCCTATTTAACAATCCAGCTGTGCGAGAGGTGAGATGTTGTTGCAAGTCCAAGTACCCATGTGAATGGTCTAGAACTTGCCCCGAATGTGTTGCTAGGCAAAATTCTAAGTTTTGCTTGGCTTGAGAAGTGATTGTAGGCTCTCCTGGACCCATTTTAAAATTTTCTATGACCCACCAATGTTGTTATCACTAGTCAACGCTAATTAGCGGATGATTGAGGTATTTTATGGTAGGTGTTGCATAAGCTTGAGAAGAATTTTCATTGAACTAACTGCAGTATTATGGCAGTAATGAAGTATGGCTATTATGAGTTATCGAGTGTTTTGTTCTATGGCTTTGAGCCAAGTGGGGGAGTCTGCTATTGACAATTTAATTTTATGAATATATGTTAAATTTTAGTTTTGGTTTGAGGCATACTTGTGGGTTAGTTATGACTTACAGAGGTGGAGATCGAGGATGACTCGGGTACGTAAATTCCTGGATACGGGTTACATTGAACTTTATGAAAATTATGGAATGATTAAGTTATTATTTTGAAGGATGTAGTGTGCACTAAGTATGAATTCGATTGATCGTGTTAAGGCATGGTTACTTCTTTGAGTATTAATCGTGCTAAAGGAGCACATGTCTTTCGGTCCATTTGGGGCGGACTAAATTAGATTTGAGCAGCGTGGATGACTCTCGAGAAGGTTTTGATGGATTCAAAATGTATATGTGGAAATTGAATTTTGTTTGAATTTGTATATCACTAGAATCGGTTACTTACATTAGATGGTATCGGGACGTGCGGTAATTCTATTTGACTATGGATTCTACATTTCAGTATAAGAAGGGAAAGAGGAACAATTTTAAATCCGCATAAGGTATTTTCAGAGTGAGTGTTACAGTTGTAGTATTTATGGAGGTTCTTAAGAAGAATACAATAGCTTATGGGCTATAGGGCGGTGTAGTTTTATGTTAGGATGTCTTCTAGTGAGATTTGGGTAAAGTAGTAGTGTTCTGACAAGGAGAAATGGAAACTTGAGGATAATCCAAAAGAAACTCGAAGAAAATATTTAAAAATGGGTAACATGCTGGATCAATATGGTAATGGCATGCTCGATTCTTTTAGTTCTTATGATGAGGTGAGGCTTTACGAGTGTTTTGTGGCAATACTCTCGGATTTGGCAACCTGTGTGGCTTGGTCGAGTTAGAAGAATTCAGTTCTGATAACTTGGTTATGTGCAAATAGATTTCAAAGTGTTCTTGATGGTTTCTACCATAGTTTGAACTGGATATTTTCTACCGGTGTGGGGAACATGTTGTGTATTGTGATTTCCTCCTGGAAGGAAGCAATAGAGAGGTTTCTAACTACTAGGGTATGTAATTTTGCTGGTGACTCAGAGTTTATAATGAGATTCTCGTGCCTTTCACATGATGGATGTGATGTGTTGTGCCGGATTTAGATTTACATGTACAAGGTGGTAGTTCATTCTTGAAAGGAAGATCACTAATTTTGGACATAATGGTCAGTTTTAGATAATTTGATGAATGTTATAACTGCTCGATAATCCCTGAGAAGGGTGCATATTTCAAAAGGCGCAGTATGTTTTGACTTACGGATATTCATTGGCATTGCAATACTCACCTGGTTGATAGACTGCTGATATTCAAATTATTTTCATGTGGCATGGAAGAATTCTGAAAGTATTACTCATGGGAAGTTCGTGAATGGAAGATGTGTTAGTCATTCTAGTACTGGAGTTGGGATCAGTTACGATGATTCATGTGTTTGATGAATTTGGAGACTAGGAGTTCTCAGAAGTATATTGTTTCGGGTTGCGGCCTGTTTGAGGTGAGTATTTTCTTTAAGCACTAGTTGTGTTAATTATTTATGATAGCTACGCGCTATAAGTGTGCATATATGTGAGGCTTCAGTCAATGTGCGAGCATCATGACAAGTATTCATACTCGAAAGAATGCTTAGGCTATGATATGCCTAGAGTTGACTGTTAAGCATAAAGTTATAACGTTTCTCATGTTCATACCTTGGTTGAAAACTATCTGGGCTACATTTGAGGTTACAAAGAGGCTAATTTTCCTGAATAAACGGGGTAGTTACTATTTCTACATTAAATTGCCGATTTGAAGTGTGATAGCAGACTTTGCACATGCTTACACTATGGCATGTTATTTATACCAGTCCAGGAGTATGAGTATCTTATTTCATTATCATATACAAGTGTACTTGTTTAATTGCTCTTGTACGATATGCTGGGACTGGAGGCCTGTGACTATGCCAGGCGATTTATATTATTGGCACGTGAGTCGTCCATGCCATGTGTGGGAATTTTATTTCTATGATAATTTATCTGATTTATTAATTTCCTTCCTCTACAACTATACATATGCGCCTACGATTATCCTGTCCACGAAATTTGAGGAGTTGGTTGTAACATTGCGGTTGTAGTGGTGCTTGTTGAACTTGCAATACGGTTCTCTTCCTTGAGACATCTCCCATATTTAGGTACACAGATTGCGCAATTGTGGCTTGAGTGATATTGATGTGGCATGTCTATGGGATAGTTGTGTTTAATAATATAAGGTTATTGGACCTAGAATGGGTACTATCAGATTTGATTATGGTATATTCGGGAGGATAATATTGAAAGTCGGCTTAGAAAGTGATTCTGGTTCCGGTTGGGGCGAAATAGCTCCATGACTTGTTGCTCTGATAAGGGGTCATGAGATTTCTGCATGTTTCTTTTATTATCATCAGTGTACGAAGGTTTTTGGAACGAGGTTTGGCTTGATATGAGGTTTTATACTAGTACTTGGTTGGTTTTGAGTAGTTACTGTGATTAGAAATGGTGTTACGAGAATGCGAGTTGTGTAGTATGTTATGCGATTATATCTAGGATTATGGTTATAGCTGGATACAGCTTGTTCAAGCTTATAAAGTGTGTAGATGTGAGATTCGGGTCTTGAAAAAAATTCTGGATGTTAGAAATTTGGCTACCAAGGTTTTTGGGCTAATGTTAAATTAATGATTTTCAGTTATATTGAGTAGTCAGGCCTATATAGAATAGGGTGACGTGAGATCACCCTCGGGTATGTGCGTGGTAAGGTGGAATAGAGATTTGAAGGTTAAGAACAACTCTTGGCACGTTCGAAGACGAACTTATGTTTAAGTGTGGGAGATTGTAATGACCTAACCGGTCATTTTGAGCATTTACGCTCTTTTCAACTATTTGAAGTCTTGAATAACTTCCTCCTACGAGGTATTATGACTTGTGTGAATTGTCGGTTTTGGTTTTAAGCTATTTTGAAATTAGCTTGGAAGAATAAATTTTCATGTTGGAACCTTAAGTTGAAATAGTTGACCGGATATTGATATATGTGTAAACGACCTTGGAATTTAATTTTGATGATACCAATAGCCCCGTATGGTGATTTTGGACTGAGGAGTGTGTCCGGAAAATTATTTGAAGGTCGGTAGAGGAATTAGGCTTGAAATGGCAAAAGTTGAATTTTAGGAAAGTTTGACCGGGGGATGGCTTTTTGATATCAGAGTTAGAATCCAATTCTGGACATTTGAATAGGTCAGTTATGTCCTTTATGACTTATGTGCAAAATTTGAGGTCAATCGAACGTGATTTGATAGGTTTCGCGTTGTTTGTAGAAATTGAAAGTTTCAAAGTTCATTAGGCTTGAATTGGGGTGTGATTCGTGGTTTTAGTGTTGTTTGAGGTGATTTGAGGTTCCGACTAGGTTCGTATAATGTTTTAGGACTTGTTGGTTTATTTGGTTAAGGTCCTGAGGGGCTAGGGTGAGTTTCGGATGGTTAACGGATCACAATTTGGACTTAAAGAGCTTCTAGAATTTTCTAATATCTGTATCTGATTTCCTTATGCGCGATCACGTGAATGCGTCTACAATTGCTTAGGCTTAGTTAGTCAATAGAGGTTTTGTGCTTTGCGATCGCGTGGGGATATCCGCGATCGCGTAAGGTTAATTCAGGGTTGCTGAGTTTTGTGCTTCGCGATCGCGTGAAGCGGGATGCGATCGCGTAGCTTTGAGATTCTATGACTCGCGAACACGTGAAGAAGGTCACGTTCGCGTAGAGTAAGTGGAGCGGAAACAGAAGTCACGCGTTTTGTGCTTCTCAATTGCGTGAAAGAGTTCGCGATCGCGTAGAGTTAATTTGGGCAGTGGAAAAATAGTTCTTCGCGATCGCGTGTGAATGTTTGCGATCGCGTAGAGCAAATGTCTGGGCAGAGAGTTTAAGTTCTGAAAATGGGACTTCGTCCCATTTTCCACTTTTGACGAATTAGAGCTCGGGAAGAGGCAATATTTGGGATATTTTCAAAGGAAACAATGGGGTAAGTGTTCTTAACTCGGTATTAGTTAAATTACCCGAATCTGTGGTTGTTTTTGTCATTTAGTGGGTGAATTAAGTTTGAAAAATTTAGAAAACCCTCTTCGTTTAAATTGAAGGTTTGAGGGTTGAGTTGAGGTCGGATTTTGGTAAAATTGGTATGGTTAGACTCGTGGTTGAATGGGCTTTCGGATTTTGTAACTTTTGTTGGGTTCTGAGACGTGGTCCCCACGGGCGATTTTTGAGCTAAATTTCGGATTTTTATGAAAAATTAGTATTTTCTTATGCAATTAATTTCAATAAATTTTATTGACTGAAATGAATTATTTGTGGCTATATTCGAGGCGTTTGGAGGCCAATTCACGAGGCAAAGGCTTAGCGGAATAAGAATTTCACAGTTTGAGGTAAGTAACAATTTTAAATTTGGTCCTGAGGGTATGAAACCCCGGATTATGTGTTATGTGAGTGGTTTGAGGTGACGCACCTGCTAGGTGACAGGCGTGTGAGCGTGCACCGTAGGAATTGTGACTTGGTCAAATTCCTTGGAACTGTGTAGTTGAATTATCTTTTGATATCCGTAAATTCTCTACGTGATAGGAAAAAATTGAGCTGAGACTCGTATTAAAAATCATATTTAGACATATGTTGTTATTATTGGTACCCACTGCAGTCATATATGTGTTGGAATAATATGTTCAAATTGTAATCTTTCACTCAGTCATGTTTATTCATTTTATATCATACCTCAGTCTCTCTTATTTATTATTGATGCATTATATTACTATATTTGGGCTGCTTATTATGATTTATGAGAGCCCGAGAGGCTGAAGTGGTTGATGACTGAGTGAGGTCGAGGGCCTAATTGTGAGAATATTTATGGGATCGGGTTGCACGCCGCAGCATGTTTCATTGTTATATGCCATGATTGGCTTGATATATAGCTTGGGCTGAAGGAGCCCCTCTGGAGTCTGTACACACCCCCAGTGAGCACAAGCACCTACTGAGTGCGAGTGCTGAGTGTGAGTGTCGAGTACCGAGTGCCGAGTGATGAGTGACTGTGAGGAAAGAGTAACTGTGAGGTTAGAGTGAATAGGAGGACTGAGTGACTGTTACTCTGAGAGGATGCATTGATTTCATTATTTGTTGCATTTCAACTGTCATATATCACTATTTCAAAGATTTTGGAAAAATATTATTGTTAGTTTCGGTCAAACTCGATATGAAATTTCAGTGAACTCTTAAATGTTGAACTTGCGAGCATGCCTACTCTTTTATATTGGAAAGTACTGTATTTGGACTTAGCTGAGATGCTCGTCACTACTTTCAGTTCTTTATTTATTATTGTTACTTACTGAGTTGGTTGTACTCATACTACACCCTGCACTTCGTGTGCAGATCCAGGTGATCCCGGACACAGTGGGTGTTGATTCTTTCACACAGTTGATTTTTCCGGAGATTCAGACGTAGCTGCTATGTTTTGTTGACCTTGTCTGTCCTTCCCTATCCTTTTATTTATGGTATTTGGTCTCGGATTATTATAGACCGGGTTTCCCATACTTGTAATATATAGATGCTCATGTACTCGATGACACCGGAGTTTGGCAGTGTTTTTATATCCAGTATTGTTGGAATTTACTCCTAAACTTAATTATCATGTTTTCCGTATTTAAAAAAGTGTGGGTTATTGATGTTATCGGCTAGGCTAGTATCGAGATAGGCGCCATCACGACTGGTGAGATTTTGGGTCGTGACAATATTATCCTCATGGAATCGTGCGTAATGTTTGGCCAGAAGCCAGTGTATCTGAGGTTTTTTCCCTGATTTGGATTATGACAACCTCTTAGATGAAATCCAATATATTTATACATATGCTCCGGTTAGGGCGGGAACTTGCTAGTTTAGAGCTTGAGTAAAATGTAAAGAGGATAATTGTACTACGTATTTTATACTTATTTATTTCATATATTTACTCTGTCTCATATTCATTCACTTCTTTACTATACCTGATATTATTGGACCACTAGTAAGTGTCGAAGTCGACCCCTCGTCACTACTTCTTCGGGGTTAGGCAGGATACTTACTGGGTACGCGTTGATTTACATACTCATGCTACACTTGCTACACATTTTTGTCCAGCTACATATATGTTTAGTGGCCTTGTGGGCGCAGAGGCGCGATTATGGCGGGGACTTAGGTGAGCTACATTCTATACGACGCACAGCATCCAGCAAAGTCTCCTTCAGAGTATTGTATTTTCTTTCCTGTCCAAGTTGTATTCCGGACAGTTATTGTATTTTATTTTAAATTTCTATAAAAGGCTCATGCACTTGTGACACCAGGTTCTGGGATGATTATGGGATGTTTACTATTAGAATTGGAAAACATTGTTATTTATTCTGTAAATTCATCTTTTACTAGATAAATTGAAGTAAATTTACGATTTCAAAAATATTAAAATGAGGATTTAATTAAGTATGTATTGTTGTCTTGCCTGACAGTGGAGTCCGGCACCATCACGACCTTTATGGATTTTGGGTCGTGACATATAAATGGATCACAAATAAAAGAAACAAAAGAAGTTATTAGGATTAAGTAAACGAGTTAATAGGTCAAATTAACGACTAAACATATTTAAAATAGAATAATATCGGTTTATCAATTGATAACTTTTTCGTACATAGTAATGTATGTGATTCATCATCAATTACAATATAGTGTGTGTGTGTGTGTGTATGTGTGTGTGTGTGTGTGTGTGTGTGTTTGTGTGTGTGAAATTACTCATATACTTAATTATAACTTAGAAAATTTACTTAGATAGATGCTATTATAATTTATTAAAAGTAATTAGTTAATATAATTATTTATAAAGATTATGATTATAGTTTATAATTATTTATAATAATTTTATAGTTAAATAAAATAAATACATATAGGTTATAATAATTTTTTTATAGTTTATAATATTTTAAGAAATAAAAACACAAAAAAAAAATTAAAAACAAATAACAGACCAAAGTTGGTCGGTTTATAGTCAAACGGTCAACACTTAATGTACCGACCAACTTTGGTCGGTAATTCTAAAATTAGATCTGAAATATACGGGATTCCCCCGATTTCTCTTACCTCTCTTCTCCAAATTTCCATACTCACTCAATACCTTCCCCTCTCCTTCTCAATTTCTCTCACACCAATCCTATTCCCCACCCCCGCGTCGCCACTGCCCAGCTGCCTCCCCTCCTTCTCCACCTCCTAACAATTCTAGGTTTGAATTACAATTTATTTCGTTTGTGTATAAATTTAATGTTTTGTTAATTAGTTATGAATTAGTTAATTAGTGTTTCAATTGATTATTTAACTTTGCATTTTATTGAAATCTGCGGTTTAGGTCTTGTTTTAATTGAATTGATTACATATGGTATAAATTGAATGTTTAAGTTTGTATTTTTTTGAATAGTTTAATTAGAATTGAATTATTAACTTTGAATTGAATTTAGTTTTTAGGATTTGTTGTTGTGAATCGAACTTTTAGGGTATGGGTTGAACTTTTAGGATATGAATTGAACATTTACGATATAAGTTAAACTTTTAGTTTGTATTTAAACTCTTAGGATATGAATTGAATTGAGTTTTTAGGACTTGTTCTTGTGAATTGAACTTTTAGGATATAAATTAAACTTTTAGTTTATGTTTAAACTCTTAGGATATGAATTGAACTTTTAGTTTATGTTTAAACTCTTAGGATATGAATTGAACTTTTAGTTTATGTTTAAAATCTTAGGATATGAATTGAATTGAGATTTTAGGATTTGTTCTTATGAATTGAACTTTTAGGATATAAAATGAACTTTTAGTTTATGTTTAAACTCTTAGGATATGATTTGAACTTTTAGTTTATGTTTAAATTCTTAGGATATGAATTGAATTGAGTTTTTAAGATTTGTTCTTGTGAATCGAACTTTTAGGGTATGGGTTGAACTTTTAGGATATGAATTGAACTTTTAGGATATAAATTAAACTTTTAGTTTATGTTTAAACTCTTAGGATATGAATTGAATTGAGTTTTTAGGACTTGTTCTTGTGAATTGAACTTTTAGGATATAAATTAAACTTTTAGTTTATGTTTAAACTCTTAGGATATGAATTGAATTGAGTTTTTAGGACTTGTTCTTGTGAATTGAACTTTTAGGATATAAATTAAACTTTTAGTTTATGTTTAAACTCTTAGGATATGAATTGAATTGAGTTTTTAGGACTTGTTCTTGTGAATTGAACTTTTAGGATATAAATTAAACTTTTAGTTTATGTTTAAACTCTTAGGATATGAATTGAATTGAGTTTTTAGGACTTGTTCTTGTGAATTGAACTTTTAGGATATAAATTGAACTTTTAGTTTATGTTTAAACTCTTAGGATATGAATTGAACTTTTAGTTTATGTTTAAACTCTTAGGGTATGAATTAAACTTTTAGTTTATGTTTAAACTCTTAGGATATAAATTGAATCTTTTGGATATGAGTTGAACTTTTAGGATATAAATTGAACCTTTTGGATTTGAATTGAACTTGTAGGATATAAATTGAACTTTTAGTTTATGTTTAAACTCTTAGGATATGAATTGAACTTTTAGTTTATGTTTAAACTCTTATGATATGAATTGAACTTTTAGTTTATAATTAACTATATTTACTATAATTTAATTTTTGGTGTAATTAGGAAAAAATAACTATCTTGAATTAACTAATTTTTTTTTAATTAATTTATAATTGTAGAATAACTTAATTTGTTCTTATTGTATTTTTATAGATGGAATATCGTACTTGGATGTACAATAGGAATTATCCTAATCGGCGGAGATTGCGGGAGGATTTTGTAGAAGGGGTTGATGACTTTATTAGACATGCAATGTGTCACGACCCAAAATCAACCGTCGTGATGGCGCCTATCGTGGAACTAGGCCAGCAACAACCGAAGCATTAATGGAAGCATTTAACATTAAAGAAAAACTGTTTGAAACATAAGCAAATCCCAAAGTGATACAATCCAGCCCAAAACTAGGGGGTCGCTGAGTACATGAGCGTCTAGATCAGAAATACAGTCTACTACAGTATCTAGAGATATAAACTGAAAGTACGACAAAGATAAAGAAGGAGAGTCAAGGCCCGCAAACGCTGTGCAGCTACCTTGCTAGTCTCCAAAACTCTAGAATCCTCAATCAGCAACCGCCGCTACGACCAATATTGCCTGGATATGCACACGAGGTGCAGGGAGTAATGAGAGTACACCAACTCAGTAAGTAACAAGTCGAAACTTTAGACTGAAAGGCAGTGACGAACTCAACCTTAACAGGTATAACAGAAATAAATGTGCAGAAACGTAATCATGCTTTCAAGTCAAATATACAGCTCAAGTAGCAAAGGAAATACAGATCTGAACAGTGTAAGGTATATAACTCAGCTATCTCTACATGCCAATGCACAGACTGTATGAAATGCACCATGTGCTCCACTATCAAGTATCCAACCACTCGGTACTGTATATGGCCATCCGGCCTATGGAAATCCATCCCGGAACATATACAACACTGACTATAAGTCACCAGTACCGAGGAAAAAGGGCAATCCAACACTGTGGAGAAATCCATCTATAAGTATCAAGTACTGCGGACAAATCCATGTCCAGGGAAATCCATCCCTCAATAATAACATCCGTACTCAGTAAGGGTGTGTTATAGACGCAGGAGAGGCTCCTACAGCCCAAGTGCTATCATAATCAGCAATATAACCACTGCGGCATGCAGCCCGATTCCATAACTATCTCTCATAACCAGGCACTTGGCCTCACTCAGACATCAACCTCTCCAATCCCACCATGGGCTCACAATGTCATGAAAACAACCCGGAATAATAATATGATGAATCAACAGATAACTGAGACCGAGGTATTATATAAAAATGCATGATCATGACTGAGTATGGAATAGTAAATGAAACTAGTAAGATGACAGCAAGAAACGACCGCTGAGGGTCCAACCAATACCGGCATAGAGCCTAAACATGATATCTAGCATGATTTACAGCTCTATTACTTTATCACATATTGAAAGCATGGATATTAACAGAATAGAGTCACTAAACGGTGCCATGAAATCACCCAGGCCATAATTATCATGGTGCATGCCCGCACGCCCGTCACATGGCATGTGCGTCACTTCAATACCAATCACATAACACATAATTTGGGTTTTCAAACCCTCAGAACCAAGTTTGGAAGTGTTACTTACCTCAAACCAAGCAAAATCCTACTCCGCGATGCCCTTGCCTATTAAATCGGCCTCCAAACGTCCCGAATCTAGCCACAAGCAATACAATATGATCAATATAGGCTAAAGGAACCAATTCCACAAGAAAACTACCAAACTATAGCCAAAAATCTGGATCGACTCAAACCCGGCACCCCGAGCCCACATCTCCAAATCCAACAAAAATTACAAAACCCGAAAGCCCATTCACTCACGAGTACACCCATACTAAATTCATCAAAATCCGATATCGTTTGGTCTCTCAAATCCCTCAAATCCACTCTCCAAATTCCCAAGCCCTAACCCCCAATTTGCACTTCAAAACCCTACTAATTAGGTGAGAAATCAACGGAAAAACACCATAGCTAAGGATAATTAGGCTCAAGGAACTTACTTCACTGATAACGCTTGAATGTCCTTCAAAAACTCACTCCAAAATCTCCAAAGTCCGTGTTCCAAATTGTGAAAATGAGAAAAAATCTCGAAGTCCTCTATTTGTACTTTCTGCCCAACAAAACCGCACCTGCAGTCCAATATCCTCACCTGCGGAGCCGCTTCTGCGTTTGGGAACTCTGTTTCTGCGAAAACTCACTTAACGCACTGGCCCCGTACCTGCGCATTTCCCTCCGCTTCTGCAAAAACAGCCAAACTCCTTTCTTCCGCATCTGCGTCTCCGCCTCGCATCTGTGGGCTCGCAGATGCGTCCCCCTTATCGCACCTGCATTTCCAATCCAACCAAGTCTTGCCCGCATCTGCGACTTCCTAAGCGCTTCTGCGGGGTCACACCTGCGGGCCTCCCACCGCAGTTACGAAAACACCAGAACACCGGAAACATCTGCCAAGCCTAAGTCCAACACTTCCTTCCGTTGAGCATCCGAAACACCTCCCGAGGCTCTCGGGACCTCAACCAAATGTACCAACAAGTCATATAACAATATAAGAACTTAGTCGAGCCTTTGAATCACTCAAAACAACATCAAAACACCAAATTACCCTCGGATTCAAGCCTAAGAACTTCTAAACTTTCAAATTCCGAAATATACGCCGAAACCTACCAAACCACGTCCGAATGACCTCAAATCTTACACACACGTCACAAATGACACCACAAACTACTCCAACTTCCGAAAATTCATTCCGACCCCGATATCAAATTCCATTGCCGACCAAAATCGCCAAATTTTTAATTTTTGCCAATTCAAGCCAAATTCCACTACGGACCTCCAAATCACATTCCGAATGCGCTCCTAAGTCCAAAATCACCTAACGGAGATAACAGAACCATTAAAATTCAAATCCGAGATTGTTTACATATAAGTCAACATTCGGTTGACTTTTCCGACTTAAGCTTCTAAAAAGAGATTAAGTGTCTCAATTCACTACGAAACCACTCTGAACCCGAACCAACTGACCCGATTTATCATAATATAACTGAAGAACACAGAAGAAGCAGAAATGGGGGAAACAGGGCTATAACTATCAAAATGACCGGCCGGGTCATTACATCCTCCCCCTCTTAAACAAACGTTCGTCGTCGAACGAGTCTAGAAACATACCTGGAGTTTCAAATAGGTGTGGATATCTGCTCAGCATCTCCCGCCCGGTCTCCTAGGTGGCCTCTTCCACAGGCTGGTCTCTCCACTACACCTTCACTGAAGCTATATCCTTTGACCTCAACTTCCAAACCTGCCGATCCAAAATGGCCACCGGGTCCACATCATAAGTCATATCACCATCCAATTGAACTGGCTGTAGTCCAAATCATGGGACGGATCTCCAATATACTTTCGAAGCATAGAAACGTAAAACACTGGATGCACACTCAACAAGCTGGGTGGCAAGGCAAGCTTATAAGCCACCTCCCCTATCCTCTGAAGCACCTCAAAAGGCCCAATGAACCGGGGGCTCAACTTGCCCGTCTTCCCAAACCTCATAACACCCTTCATGGGTGATACCTTCAGCAACACCTTCTCCCCAACCATGAAAGACACATCACGGACCAACTGGAATGAAGTGTGCAGACTTGGTCAGCCGATCCACAATAACCCAAATAGCATTGAACTTCCTCTAAGTCCATGGGAGCCCAACTACGAAGTCCATGGTGATCCTCTCCCACTTCTACTCTGGGATCTCTAACCTTTGAAGAAAGCCACCCAGTGTTTGATGTTCATACTTAACCTGCTGACAGTTGAGACACTGAGCCACAAACCCAACTATATCCTTCTTCATCCGACTCCACCAATAGTGTTGTCTCAAATCCTGGTACATCTTCGCGGCACCCGGATGGATGAAATACCGCGAACTGTGGACCTCCTCAAGGATCAACTCCCGGAGCCCATATACATTACGCACACATATCCGGCCATGCATCATCAACACGCCATCATCACCAATAGTCACATCCCTAGTATCACCTCGCTGAACCATGTCCTTAAGAACGAGCAGGTGGGGGTCATCATACTGACGCTCCCTGATACGATCATAAAGAGAAGACCT
>AWOL01S0007544.1:0-30250 GCA_000715115.1 Nicotiana otophora | reverse complement strand
CATCAAATTTTTTAAGAAGACTAACTCTTTCTTTCTTTCGATATATTATGGAATTTACTCAGTAACTAGATTGCTTTTGTAGCTGGTTGCTACTTCAAAACCCTCCTGCATTGCCAATCTGCATTGAAAGGTTAGTTGTCCTTACTCGTCATTTGATTACTTTAGAGCTAAAGAACACTAGTGGCTGATCAAAGTTTTAGCACTATATACAATACAAGTCTACATTTAGGATAGATACCAAACTTATTGAGAGTATTATGGCAATAATAACAAATCTAATAAGAATTTGGAATATGTTGGGAATGACGATTTTGACGAGCCTCTGGTACATATAATATTCTGTTGGTATTAGGTTTCTATGACTACGTGTCGTTCGATCATCTTATTATCTTGTTGTTATTTATGCTGCTTTTACATGGCTTCTCGTTGTTGCCTCTTCTTGTTTTTCTTTTCACTAATGTGGTGTTTATGCTTTCTTGAGCCGAGAGTCTATTGAAAATAGCTTCTTTATCTCCATAAGGTAGGGATGAAGTCCGCGTGCGTACATACTACCTTTCCAGACCCCATTATGTGCGATTATACTGGGTATGTTGTTGTTTGTAGTCTGTTACATTCTAGTATAGTTTAAGATGTTGTCTCACATAGTGACATATCTAAGATTTGTAAGTCGTGGGTACCCCTTGGAGTGCGGTCCTTTTACGGACCCAGCGTGAATGCGGGATGCTTTGTGCACTGGGCTGGTTGCTCATATACTTTTAATGTATGGTTGCTACTAATCACAAAGGATGCTCAGTCAATTCATTTGTATATAAATGTTAGTTCCCTAATAAAAATACAGTGCAATGGATAAATACAATACATCAGATTTCATATGTTAGTATGATTAAGTTTCAATCTTTACCTCAAATCTTGAACAGATCCTCTTATTAGACATTGGGTGCTCCCAAGTTTGCATAAAGATAGGGTGCTCCCAAGTCAGTATATTTGGCACTTTAGACTGCCTTTCCCCTTATTTTTCCGCCCTAGGCCAGTACATTACATTTCTCCACATTGCACATTTAGTAAATTGGTCATAACTTTGTGTAGGGATGACCAATTGACGAACCGTTTTAACCGTTAGAAAGTAGAGTTTAAGGGCTACAACTTCCTCTTAGAAGTTATGATCAAATTCTTTCTAAATTAAGAGTTAAACCATCCTGAAGTTGAGTCATGGCTCATTCATGCATATTCTGTTGTCATTTAGTTTATTTTCAACTTTCTTTGTTTCCAATTCTTCATTCATTTCTTTTTTTACACGTTAGTACAACATTTCCACATCATTTTGACATGACAAGCTTCAAATTTCATCTAAGATAAGCTCGAGGAGGTCGGAATGTTACAATGTAATTTGCACCAGAATCAAACAGTACAATACCAACATTGACGTCTTGCAACTTGCAGGTTTCAGGTCATAATTGGAATACAATAGATATGGCTTATGCTAGTGTTGCTTCTCTTATGAGAACGATGGAGTCGGTCTTGGCATCCAATTCGCCAATGCAATCTCTAGTTTGTGATCACAAAGAAGAATTTCTCGCTCTTCGTGAAAAAGTTAGCTTCTTGGAAGTATTACTCAAGAACTTTGAGAAAAACAACAATTCTGGGAAAATGACCGATTTGGAAGCACAGATAAAAGAAGCTGCAAATGCTGTTGAACACACAATTCAATTGTGACTAACAGAATTTTTAATGGCAAAGGATGAAATGCAGAAAGAAAAGGCACATAAGAGGCTTTGTGATAGCCTAAAACAGGTAGCAGAGGAGATTGATCATCTCCCGAATGAGTCACCAAAGACTCAACATGAAGGGAAAAAGGTATCAAAGGAAGCTTTGGTTCAAGACTCAAGTTCAGAAAAGCATACTCCAAATGTGGAGAACAATATGGTGGGACGTGATGATCAAAGGAAAAGGTTGCTTGTAGAACTGACACAACATGGTGGCTCGTCTGGTAGACTCAAAGTCGTCCCGATAGTGGGGATGGGGGGGCATTGGTAAAACAACTTTGGCGAAAGAAGTTTACGATGATGCATCCACCCGACTTCACTTTGATGTTTGCGCGTGGGCTACTATATCTCAACAACATAATGTAAAGGAAATCTTGTTGAGCCTTCTGCGTCATACAAAGGGCGACAAATTTAACATGGACGATGAGGCAGAGCTAGCTGACATGCTACAAAAGAGTTTAAAGGGAAAAAGGTACTTAATTGTATTGGATGACATGTGGAAGAGTGAAGCATGGGATGACGTGAGACTATGCTTTCCAAGTGAAAACAATGGGAGTCGAATATTGTTGACGACCCGTAACATTGAAGTAGCTTGTTCTGCTGGTACAGAGAATCTTTCTCTGCAGATGGATCTCATGGGTCCAGTTGAGAGTTGGAAGCTTTTCCAAAGTATCGCGTCTGCAAATGAAGCACTACCATCTGAATTTGAGACTATTGGGAAACAAATTGTAGACAAATGTCAGGGGTTACCGTTAACCATTGTCGTTGTTGCTGGGCTTTTGTCTAAATCTGAAAGGACAATAGAAGATTGGGAAAATGTTGCTGAAGATGTCAAGTCATTTGTCACAAATGATCCTGATAAACAATGTTTACATGTGCTTGGGTTGAGTTACAATCACTTGACCAGTGACCTAAAATCATGTCTTCTGTATTTTGGAGTTTTTCCAGAAGACAGTGAGATTTCAGTGAAGAGATTGATGAGTTTATGGATTGCTGCGGGGTTTTTGAAGTTGGTAGAAGACTTGGAAGGGGAGGCTGACAAGTGTTTGCAAGATCTAATCGATAGATGTTTAGTTCTCGTCAGTAAGAAAAATTGGGATGAAACGAAAATTAGAACGTGTAAGGTTCATGATCTAATATACGAGCTGTGCTTGAGAGAAGCTCAAAGCCAAAACACTTTTGCCATGAATGACATTGTATATGATGGTACGGAAGCACAAAAAGCACATAGCGATGATATTGTGTTTGATGATCAATGTCATCATCTTACTAGGCATAAAATGCAGCCCTTTAAGCGATGGACTGATGGGGATGTTATCGACTATGGTTCTTATAGGGCCCTTCTTACCCCTGGACACCATCATCTAATAAGGCAAACAGATGATGATGACAACCATCTCCTGAAGTGAACTCATTCTATTCTCACTTTCTGTGATTATACTTACACCTTTACTCTCAAATCGGAGCTTGCTCATTTCAACTTACTCAGAGTCTTGGACTTAACTCCTATATCGTTTGATAGGTCATTCCCTCCGCAGACTATCCCTCAATGTCTGGGGGTGTTTGTAATATACCTCCAAAAATTTGCAGGTTATGGAATCTACAAACATTCAAGACTGTTGGTTCGTATCAGTCAACATCTATGGTTTTTCCAGAGCAAATTTGGGAACTAATGCAATTAAGGCATCTCAATCTGCATAAATTTTATTTGTCAAATCCTCGAAGTGAATCTGTTGATGAAGAGAGGTACTTGAATTTTTCAAATGTACAAACTATTTCTGGCTTGTCTCCAAGTTGTTGCACAAAGGAGGTTATTTCAGGTATTCGAAATGTTAAAAAATAACGAATCTGTGGCCATTCATGTGACTATAAAAGATTTCAAGAATGTAGACTTGTTGACAATCTTGTCCATCTGCATCAACTTGAAACAATGAGTTTTAAATTATATGATCGGTGGTCTTTAGACAATGAGATTTCACCACTGACCATTCCAAGTGCAAAAGCTTTTCCGCCAACGCTGAAGAAGTTAGAGTTGCGTCAAATTGAACTAAGGTGGGAGGACTTGGACATCATAGGTGAATTGCCTAAACTTGAGGTGCTGAAGCTGAGACTGAATGCTTGTAAAGGCAAAGAATGGTATCCAATTGTAGGGGGATTTACTAGTTTGAAGCTTTTTGCTAATTGGCCAGAATGATCTCAAATACTGGAAAGCTACAAGTGACAATTTTCCTGTCCTTGAGCGCCTCGTGATTATACATTGCAGAGTTTTGGAAGAGATACCCATTGAGTTTGCAGAAATCATCTCACTACAACTAATTGACTTGCGCCTCGAGGCTTCTGCTGTTCGAATTCAACAAGAACAAGATAACCTCGGAAACAAGCCAGTGGATGTTCACATCGTACAATCATATTCAGGTGAGTATAACATTATATTCCCGAATGAACTTCCAAAAATTGCTTATGACACTTAAATAACTATTTTTATTAGCCAAATCAATGTAATTAAAACTGTTATTTAGTTAGTAAAATTTTCAATGTAATGGTCTTGAATGCCCTCATTTTTAGTAGTTCTAGGTGATGTTTTTGCCTTCTGAAGCATTGGAGCTTCCTGTGCATAAGGCGCTACCTCAATTTCTAGTGAGTTTCCATATTTTTATTGACTCTCTGCCCTTCCAGGGTAAGGGTAAAGTTGCGTACATCTCACCCTCCCCAGACTTCACTTGTGGGAAAATACTGGGATTGATGTTGTTGTTGTTGTTTCATATTTTTATTAAAGTAACTTTTGGGTATTACTATATATGTACATCATTTTTATAAGGGGTCAACGCGTGTATCTCTAGAAATTATTAGATGAACACACGTAATCCGAGTTAAATTTTGGTTTTAGATGAACAGACTCTAAGTCCGCATCTGGATACTTGTGAATTGCCAAACTACTGCCCGGGGTAGAGAGACAATAGAACAGTAACAACAATAGAGGTCAGAAAGATAGTACCAGTGACCTAAGAATCAGAAAAATAAATGGAAAAAGCAATGGTCTTCTTCAACCATTAAAGAACCCTAATTCATATGTTGAACCATTTCATAAAAAAGTCCTCGCTCCAATTGATTTTTTGTGTCAATGTTTGAAGGTTCTGTGGATTCAAATGGAATCCTGGATGTGAGAAGATGCAATTGCGGACTGAATGCTTTACATTTGACTGCTTGGACTGACGCCAATGCTGGAAGGAGGTTCTACAAATGTCCAAGACCAAAAGTAAGTTGTGAATTTATTTTCGTTTTTGGTGGGCTTAATGGCATCCTTTTCATTTGCTCGGTTTAGGTACTGATTTATTGGTATTCTTTGAAGGAAGTGATGATTATTAGTAATTATTTAGTCGAAATGGCTGATTATATATCATTGAATATTTTGATTTTTTGTAGGTTAGTTCATGTGACTTTTGGGAATGGCATGACGAAGAGTTCCCCCGAAGAGCAGTGATTGTGATCAAAGAGTTAAAAACTTCTTTGGGTGTTATTATGGATGAAAGGGACAAATTGAAGAAGAAAGCTGAAGAAATGGAGCTTGTTAATCATGTGGAGGTCGGAAAAATTAGTAATTTAGAGGAGAAAATGAAGAAGTTGAGAATTATCATTTTGATTTCATGGCCATTATTCGTTGGATTTCTTGTCGTTGGGTTGATGAAATGAAATCTTATTGTAGTTATAATGGTGATTGTAGTTGCATATATAATTTTAGTTCAAGTTAGTTGCATATGTAATTTTAGTCTCAGTTAGTTGCATACTTACATATGTAACTATAGTTTTAAGTTTTGTGGTTCTCTTTTGCAAGAAGTATTTGCAACTATTTGTAATTCCTAATGGTTGTGTTGTTATGGCAAGTTGCATATTTGTAGCTCTATTGATTGTGTAGTTCTAATGGCTGTGTTGTTAGGGCAAGTAAACTAGACAGAAAATGGACAGCCAAAGAAACTAAACAGATGGTTACAAAACTATTGATTTTCAAAACTGTAGATATTGCAAAACTTGACACAAAACTGGACCAAAATCAAACTGCAGATTTTTCCATTCATGTATAGGAAATTGCAGATTTCAAAACTTAACATACACAGCAGATTTTCAAAAACTGAAATGGATAATTTACAAGTACGTTCGCTGCAAACGTTTTATATATCTCTTTATATTATCGGCTGGATGATATCAGAGAGAAACAAAAAGTTAAGCAAAAGCATTCTCGCGCCAATGATCAAGCAAAATAAGCAAAGGCGAATCTCTTTCTAGGGAATCTAAGGCTAAGGTTACGAAGTAAACGAAGCAATGGCAAAATAAGCAAAGGCGAATCTCTTTCTAGGGAATCTAAGGCTAAGGTTACGAAGTAAACGAAGTTCATTGATGAGAGAAGTAGTGATCTCGTTTTGCTTGCCAGAAGAAATGAAGCTTCCTGTCCATCTTTACTGGGAGATGCATCCACGTGTATTACTACTTATGCAGAATGTTATGGTAGGATTGTTTTTTCTAATCCCTCCAACCAAACGACCCCTAATAATAATTAATATAGAAGCAGTAGAACACATCAGACTCCAGCACAAATCTGGTGTCTGTGTCCTCAAAACACAAAACCGACATCAAATACTAAGACTGAGTGGGCAGCCCCTTAAGTTAAGCAGCTGCAGCTTTGAGAGATGAATGACAACATAATACTTGAATAGAATCAAGTTATTATACATAATAGACAGAATTTAAAATTCTAAAGCGAAAATGAACACGACTATTCACAGTAATTTGAGCTTTAGGCCATCCAATGTACAAGTTAACAAGTAAACAAATGCAAAGCCGTGTATCAGGACAATATTAATCGGAGGATTTCCCCTGAGAACTTGAATGACTTCTCCGTCTCTTCCAAACAATGATTCTTCTCCTCTCTAGTCCAGTTCTGAGCAAAGAAGCGATGCATCACGTTAACCATCAATGAACAAGTTAGGTAAAAGAAAGACTAAAGTTACAAGTTAGGATTACTTCTGCAACTTTATTCAGCTTCTCTCTAACATTCTGCAGCAGCTGAGAAAGGTCACTGTCCCATTTGTAGAATTCCAGCTCTTTCTTATTGAGTATCTTTTCAGCCACCTAAAAACAAGAAGAGGCAAGATTGGGTGGACAATTAACCACCCTTCCCTTTCAACAACGCTACTCTAAAAATGAGAAGGGAAAGGGAAACAAATGCAATAGGGTGAAATATTCTACCACCAAACTAAGTTTTAGGCGGGGGGAATTGGAAGACACCACTAGTCTAACAAAGTAATTTGTATAGAGAGCTTAAGATTACCTGCATTTTACATTTCTTCTAATCTCCTCGTTTATCATCTGCCTAGCATTTTTAAAACTGACTTTCTAATGAGAATATTCAAATTTTGTTTCTTACTGTACAACTTCCAGTCGCACATTGCTCAACCAGTAGTTGGTTTTGGGACTAAGAGATGATAAAGGCGGGAACTTATAATATTTCAATTATCCATCAAAGCTGAAGCACTAATGAGTACATGGAAATGAATGAAAGTAAGGTAAATAGAGCAAAATGTAATGCCAAAAATTTTAAGGCCTACGAACTAATTTGGTTGGGACTGAGGCACAGTAGTTGTTGTACAAACTAAATTGTCCACACCCCCTCACATCCATGTTAAAAGGCAACTCAAGTGGAGAGTAGAAAACAGAATATGAAGAGGGAAGTGGATATGAACCTAGATACAAGGGTGTAATGACAAATGTAATGTGTTCTCCGCACAACGGTTGCCTAGGATACTCTTCAAATTATGACTTAAAAGCAGCTAAACTTTTGCTCATTCGATATTTCTATGATAAAATTCTGGCTTGATATACCACAGTATCAGAAGGACAATGTGGAATAATACTAAAAACTTAAGAAAGAAGACTTTACTGACCTTTCTCCCTATCATGCGACCTCCAGCTGAATGCGCAAAGTATGTGTTGTAAAAGTGGCAAATAAATGCTTGAGGATCCTTTTCTGAAAGATCCTCTAAGTAACGAGCGTAGTTGAAACCAGGAGTTGATGGTTCTGGGATGGCATAACCTTGCTGCCTAAACCATTCCAAATCCTTTGCTAAGCTCTCTGACCTTTCTAATCCCGTGTTCCTGAACTCAGCATCTGCAGTCAAATGAAAGAGCAGTAAGATTCTATTTTTCTACCAAGTCATTCATTTATTAGCTTAGCACGTATATGTAGAGTGAGTTGTCGGTATAGTAAGGCACACTATCACTTCTCTGTGTATGCAAAAGCCATGTTTTTTTGGGTAAAACTCATCATGTAAAACAACTTCATGTTGTAGACTCCAGGTACTAGTGAAAGCATTAATTAATCTAAGCACAGAACTTCGTGTCGTGAACTCCAGCTACTACTGAAAGCATTAATTAATCTAAGCACAAATTCTCTAAGCCTAACGCTCAAACAAGAAAAGGAGGGGTGGTAGACCAGTCCCGGGGAACACGAACTAAGGCAGAAATGCTACCGATCGGGTACAACATCAGCATATTCAATGCTTCAGTCATATCTAAACTTCTATAACATCCGGAAGATGGATTCATGTTATCAATTTACTTATCTTTACACACTTCATATTGCCATGTCATAAGACAAGTCCAAAAAAAGAAAAAAAAGGAGCATGTTCACAGATATCCAACAGCTAGAGAATGCCTTCATCTGTTTCTCAAGTTTTGACCACTCGTAGACTATGCTTGACTCTTCTTAGGAAACACCTCTGCTTAAGAGTTAAGATATATGGAGCACTCAGGACATATCTTAGACCAATATCATATAAAATAAATAAGTACTAGAAACTGACCTACAAATCTCTAAAAGGCTAAACAACTCCTAAAAACTCATAATACATAAAGTAAAAGTGCTAGCATGACTAAAACACATTCTCAACCAAACAAAACAATATATTAGAATTCTAATGGATGGACAGAAATTAAGCAAAACTCACACTCTAGAATGACATCTTTCTATATTTAGAAACAATCTGACTTTAAACTTTCAATCTTATAATACAACTACACAAATATTTATGTCATTGTTTAAATCCACAAGTTTCAAAATTTATCTTTTTTAAACTTTGTGCATAGTGAAACACAGTCACATAAATTGGATGGAGAAGTTAAGAAAACTCACACTCAGGAAAAGGAGCCTTTTCCATAATCTTTTCCAAAGTATCATAAACCAATTTACTATCCACCAAAAACCTCAAGTACCCTTCAACACTAGGTTCCCATTTAGCCATAGGCTGACCTTCAGGTTCTTTTTCGCCTTCCTTAGACTGATCCCTAGTATGCAATTTCATAGCCACAAATCTCATCTCCTCAACAAACCCCTTAGCTTCACCAGGATACCTTTTATTGGATTTCTCAGCAGCAGTTGTAGCTGAAACTACAACCATTCTTGATTTTTTCAATGAAAGTTTTGAACTTTGAGTGAATCTTGAAAAGGGTATTGCAAAAAACTGATTTTGAGGTGTTTTCAGTAGTGTAAATTGGGTTTTTTCATAAAGGGGTTGCGATTGAGATAAGGGTGTTATTGAAGCCATTTTTAAAGGAAGATTTCTTGAAAAGGGTATTTAGAAAAAATGTGTGAAAATGACAGGTTGAATGGGTTGGAACAAGAAAAGAGTGATGATTGAAGAAAGAGAAGAAAAAAAATTGAATCTTTATTGTTTAATAATGGCTATGGAGTTTCTTGAAGCAAAAGGGTATAGATACAGAATTCTGTGTATCTATATGTTTTGTCTAGAAACTGAATATAAAAATGAATTTTCTTTTGATGGAATTTATATTTTATGGGGAGAGTTTCAATGATGTATTGATGAGTGTGTTGTGAACTGTGTAAATGGCTAAGCTCTTCCTCCATGGATTGGTTTCTTTATTTTGAGGGAAAGATAAAGTTTTTAATTTGTTTTTTTATGTAAATGAAAAATGGTCCCTCATGTTTGGGTATAGGTTCATATTGGTCCTTTGAATATATGTCTTGAGCAGTTTTGATTTTTTAAATTTGTTAAAAGTAATTATTTTTAGATTTTTGACAAATATATAATGAACTTTGATTGTTAGATTTACCAAAAATTATGAGAGAAAAAAGTCTTAACCAGTAACACAAGAAAAGTTTCGTCAAATCCCAGAAACTATAATACCAAAAACTATGCCAACCCTTGTGAAGATTTTGCCCTTTTGACCACTAAGTTATGCTTTTGAGTTTCAAAAGGGTTCAAAATATTATTTATAAAAGCACAAATAAATTTTACCTTATATGTAACGTGTAATTTTTCGGTCTTCGGCCTCCCTAAATATGCTCCTGCTAAAGACAAATAAATATAGTAGTAAACTGCAACATACTCCACAAATAGCATAAATATATCATAAATGGCATACACGCCATCTTCAAACGTGAGTTCATGTTAAATTCTATTTTTTTAAAATAAGATTGCCAAATCTAAATACCAGAGTTTATTAGATATTTGACGGAAACTGAATATGCTTACATTTGACAAACTTAAAGGACCAAAACTTTTCAGTAATATGCTTAAGGGACCACTTTCAATCTACCGCAAAATATAAGGGACCGATTTTTGTTATATTCTCTTCTTGATTTCTTTTTTCATTGGGAAAAGCTTTCTTAACCGTAGAGAATTGGATGAATACAACGTCGTTTGATTTGGCCCTTTACGTTTTCTTGGTTATTTATCATAGTTTCTTATTATTATTATTACTATTACTATTATAGTATGGCGCTATTAATAAGTTTGATTTTAAAAAGCAAAACTTTTGTTATACGCATAAGCTGAGATGGAATTGCTAGTGGCATTAATAAATTTCCATAAAAAAAGAAAGAAAGAAGATTTGCTTTTCATTTGTTAAAGGAAAAAATTAATTACGGTCCCCTTCGGAACGTTCCATAGAAAACGTATGAAAAGAACTCTTTACTTGCATAAATAATGAATAAATAAAATGGATCGTTAGTAGGTCTCAATAATATTTTACTCCTTTTTCTATTATATCTTTATCATACAAAGTAAATCTGCATATTGTATTACATTTCTATCCTTGTTAGTATTCTTATAATTTCAGTGCCCTGGAATTTAGGGGTGGGCATAAAATTCGAAAAATCGAATTCCGAACCAAACCGAATTAATTTGGTATTTCGGTTTTGATTTTTTCGGTATTTCGATTTATTTCAGTACCGAAATTTTGGTATTTTTGTATTTCGGTTCGGTATACGGTATTGGGTTTTTAATATTTCGGTATACCGAAATAGTTTAGTCCAAGCCCAACTTTATTTTTAATTTTTAGCCCAATAACCTTAAGCCCACACCCCAAATTCCAAAGAGGAATCGACATGGGTGAGCACTTTTTAAAAAAAAAATAAGAAAATAATAATATTCTTTATTTATTACATAAATGAAAGATTTTTTTACACTAATAGTATATTATAAAGATTAAGCAAATAATTAATGACCCGACAAGATGCATAAATCATGGGATATTCTCTATCATCTTCAAGAACTTTTGACATACTTCCTTGATCCGGCAATATCCAACATTGAAATGCATCTTATAGTGTTTCATGTGTTCCATTATTACGTAGGATTTTGATGGTTTATGTTAGATATATTATATGTATATATCTATCACTATATGGAACATACCTGTTTATATATGTACATTATATCATTTATATATGTTGTATATAATAGTATTATATTATACAAAGTGAAATTCATACAACTATATAACATACTCCAAACATATAGTAATATTTATACAATAAATATACCACAAACTGATTTATAACATATAATACACTCCAGAATTTTTATATCAATATTTTGGCGGAATTCTGAATATATAATATTTATACCAAAATTATTTTGTAAATATTTATTTCTAAGTATGTATGTATCTTTTACCATTTATATAATTAAATATGCAATATACTATAATTATTCCATAAATATAAAATGAAATTATTTCATTATTATACCTTTTATAATATTAAATGTTGCTAATTAAATATGTAATATACCAAAAATTACGTTTGGTGGAAGTCATTCGTGCGAGAAATTAGGAATAGATTGTGGAGAATTGGTTGATCCATGGCAGAAGAAATTCAGTTGTTTGCTTCCTATTAGTTAATAGAGTGAGGGAGATAGTGAAAATTTGGTTTAAACCGAACTGTACCGAACCAAAATAAGAAATACCGAACCGTATCGAAATATTTTGGTACGGTATTTAGTATACACAATTGATAAAGTGAATACCGAAATACCGAACCGAAATTCTTAAATACCGAACCGAAATTCTTAAATACCGAACCGAAATACCGAATGCCCACCCCTACTTGAATTAGTGGAGTTTTACCCAAAATTTAACTTGTAATTTACTTAACGTTAAAGTAAATCCAACTTTTAATATTCCAAGGTGACAGTTTGAAGAAATGGAAATATGTCATTATTGCCATATTTTATCATATCCATAGCAGTAAAGAATCGTCTCTAATCTAGCTATTCATAATCAGATCTCGGATTTAAATTCTGAGAATGAAATTATTTTATTTAGGGAGCGTTCTTCTTTTTAATGGGCCTTACGCAACGTGAATTCAAATTATTCAGGACCCTAATACGAATACCGAACACTGATTGTAAAATAAAAAAAAACGTCTCTGAGATGTACAAGAGAAAATCTAAATATATGGAAACAAAAAGAAAATTTTTTACCTAGCTATACTAAATTGTAAAGTTATTTACCGCTTATACTACTCCTTGTTTATTCAAGTTTCATTATTTCATAAAATATATAGTCTTTAATATTTTCATATTTTCCTAGAGATGGTTGCTTGTGGCCCTAGATGCATGCCCATGTAACTATTTATAGGGTATGGTTGTGCTTCATAAAATTAATAAATTGCATGAGTCGCTGTGTACAAAATGTCGAAGAATTAAGTAATGAATACAATAATAATAGAATTCNATATAACATACTCCAAACATATAGTAATATTTATACAATAAATATACCACAAACTGATTTATAACATATAATACACTCCAGAATTTTTATATCAATATTTTGGCGGAATTCTGAATATATAATATTTATACCAAAATTATTTTGTAAATATTTATTTCTAAGTATGTATGTATCTTTTACCATTTATATAATTAAATATGCAATATACTATAATTATTCCATAAATATAAAATGAAATTATTTCATTATTATACCTTTTATAATATTAAATGTTGCTAATTAAATATGTAATATACCAAAAATTACGTTTGGTGGAAGTCATTCGTGCGAGAAATTAGGAATAGATTGTGGAGAATTGGTTGATCCATGGCAGAAGAAATTCAGTTGTTTGCTTCCTATTAGTTAATAGAGTGAGGGAGATAGTGAAAATTTGGTTTAAACCGAACTGTACCGAACCAAAATAAGAAATACCGAACCGTATCGAAATATTTTGGTACGGTATTTAGTATACACAATTGATAAAGTGAATACCGAAATACCGAACCGAAATTCTTAAATACCGAACCGAAATACCGAATGCCCACCCCTACTTGAATTAGTGGAGTTTTACCCAAAATTTAACTTGTAATTTACTTAACGTTAAAGTAAATCCAACTTTTAATATTCCAAGGTGACAGTTTGAAGAAATGGAAATATGTCATTATTGCCATATTTTATCATATCCATAGCAGTAAAGAATCGTCTCTAATCTAGCTATTCATAATCAGATCTCGGATTTAAATTCTGAGAATGAAATTATTTTATTTAGGGAGCGTTCTTCTTTTTAATGGGCCTTACGCAACGTGAATTCAAATTATTCAGGACCCTAATACGAATACCGAACACTGATTGTAAAATAAAAAAAAACGTCTCTGAGATGTACAAGAGAAAATCTAAATATATGGAAACAAAAAGAAAATTTTTTACCTAGCTATACTAAATTGTAAAGTTATTTACCGCTTATACTACTCCTTGTTTATTCAAGTTTCATTATTTCATAAAATATATAGTCTTTAATATTTTCATATTTTCCTAGAGATGGTTGCTTGTGGCCCTAGATGCATGCCCATGTAACTATTTATAGGGTATGGTTGTGCTTCATAAAATTAATAAATTGCATGAGTCGCTGTGTACAAAATGTCGAAGAATTAAGTAATGAATACAATAATAATAGAATTCGAGATCAGATTTCTTTTCTATAAAGAAGAACAATAATAGAAACAATATTGATGAGGATAAGAACAGTGGTAGTATGGGCAAAACAACAATTATTTTAATGTGACACTTTTTTCTATATATATAACTATTGAGTATTCAAAATCTCACTCTATTAATTTAGATTTGATTTGCTAAAAAGTATAGTGTTCCTCGTAGAAAGGTTGTACATTCCTTCGAATCTAAGACATCCCATTAAAAGTGAAAGAACCTCCTAATTTTGTGTAATGGCAAAAACGTATGTTTAGATTTCCTAAAAGAGAATACATTAAGAGTAACGTACAAAAACACCTAAAAGAATTTAGGATTTTGGTGTAACATGCATAGTAAAATACTATTTTTTGGATGTATTGAGCTTGTTTGGATGGTCGTTACCTATTGTATTGTATCATATTGTTACTTTAATTACGATGTTTGTTTCGGTTGTTACTTAAATTTTATTGTATCGTATCGTTAAATCTGTCGTTACGTAACGACGAAATGTGCCACTTTATGTAACGACCGATTTGGTGTGGTTGCATCATTATCTTGTCTTTTTCTCTCATCTCACGCTTCATTATTATTAAATAATTTTATTTTATTATTTACCCTACCTTTTTATATCATAAATTTACCTTGTATCATAATTTTTCTTTATAATATTGCAAGTTTATTCTTCATATTACTGGTGTGTGATATCATGAAATAACAGCAAACGATACAATCTATCCAACCATTGTAATCATCAAACGATACGATACAATACAATACAATACGATACGATACATTATGAAACGGTGTGTAATGACCATCCAGAGTTTAAATATAAATTATTTTATGATAAGTTAAACAACAATCATAATTTTTAATATAATAATTAATATTTTGACTAAAGTTTGTGATAAAACATACTTAAAAGTACGTAAAATATTTGTACAAAATAAATATACAATTAATGAAAGCTTGTGTGTTGTAATTAAATTAAAACATTCAATATTCACAGCAATATAATCATGAGTTGCCATCATTAGCTAAAAAAAAAAAAGAGTTGCCATCAAAAGTTTGCTATGTAATAAACAATGCAAGCAAATATTTTAAATTAAAGAAGATGAACTAAGAGTGGTTTATAAACAAGCAGCTTTCTCACTTGCTTTTGACATAGAAAAGCTTCAAAACTTGAATATATTTTCTTGATGATGGCAGTAGGGTTACTCGATTTGGAGAAAAGATGTGAAAAAGGTAAAGTAATGACATTAAGAAGAGGGTCGAGATTAATATTATTTTAATAAACGTATTTAAGGAATTATGAAATAATATTAGGGATATATAAGCTGAAATTTGATAAGTTGGGGGTGATCAACTTATGGCTTATAGCTTATTTTGGCTTATAAGCACTTTTAATATTACCAAATGCGTAAATAAGCCAAAAATAACTTATAAGCTAATTTGACCAACTTATAAATTTAGCCAAACACCCTCTAAATACTAATCAGTATAACAATGAAAAGTTGCTCGTTGATTCACTCATACACTATGATACTAGAAAATTAGTATTCTATCCTTTCTATGACACTATCACTATTTAAGAAGTTACACATTTTTTTTCTTTACCTATAATATTATAACGACCCAATTTGTCGTTTTAAGAATTAATGTCACGTTCAGTAACTTAAGGTCCCGAGTAATTTCGTAATATGTATTATGACTTGCGTGTGCGGTCGAGTTTGGTTTTTGGTTTCGGAATTTAATTGGAAGAACGATCCTTATTTTTGAAACTTAAATGAAAAGAGTTAACCGGAGTTTGATTTTTTAGCAAACGACTCCGGAATAGAATTTTGATGATGTCAATAGTTTCATATGATAATTTTGGACTTAGGAGTGTGTCCGGATATTTATTTGGAAGTTCGTAGTTGATTTTGGCTTGAAATGACAAAAGTTGGAATTGGAAGGTTTGAAAGTTTGACAGGGAGCTGACTTTTTGATATCGGGGTCAGAATCCGATTCTTGAAATTTGAATAGGTTTGTTATGTTATTTATGACTTGTGTGCAAAACTTGAGGTTAATCGAACTTGATTTGATAGGTTTCGGCATCGAATATAGAAGTTGAAAATTCTTAAATTTTATTAAGCTTGAATTGGGGTATGATTCGTGATTTTATCATTGTTTAATGTGATTTAAGAGCTCGACTAAGTTTGTATGATATTTTAGGACTTGTTGGTATATTTGGTTGAGGTCACGGGGGCCTTGGGTATGTTTCAGGGTGAGTTTTGAACGAATTTGGGCATTTCGACACTGTGATGATATTTTTGGACAGTTGAAGTGCGGAGGGTATATTTTGGAGTGCGGATATGCGGCCGCAAACTCCCAAAGTGCGGAGGCAGTGGTAATTGTGCGGACCGCATTTGAAATTGTGTTATCCGCAATTGAAATTGTGCGGTCCGCAGAATTTCTCTCGCGGTCGCAGAAAGGAGATTTTCAGGTTCGATGGTCCGACTTCATAAGCTTATATCTTTTGATCTATAAGGAACTTGGAGATGATCCAAAAATAAAAGTTGTATCTATTTGAGTCTAATTTCCAGAAAGGTAAACCAAACATCATTTGAATATTTGTACCGAAAGTTATGGTCAATTTACTAAAACCTGGTAGTGCAATGGCTGCTGAAGTGCGGCCACACAATTTGGATTGCGGCCGCAGAGACCTTAAATGTGCGTACTGCACAAAAAATGTGTGGTCAATACTTTGGAAGTTAGATGTTGTACCATATAAACGAGGTTTTCATCTCATTTTTCATTTTTGGACCAAGAGAGCTCGGTTTGTGGCGATTTTTCTTAGGTTTTTCAAGAAAATCATCGGGGTAAGTGATTTTAACTTGGATTTGGTTAATATATATGAATATATTATTGTTTTCATCATTTAATTAGTATTTGGAGATGGAACTTTTGGAAAAAACTGTAGAAGTCTCATAAACGAATTTTTGGGATTTGAATGTCGATTCGGAGTCGGATTTGAGTGAAATTAGTATGGTTGGACTCGTAACAGAATGAGTGTTCGAATTTCATAAAAATTCAGCCGGGTTCCGAGATGTGGGCCCTGCGTTGACTTTTGATTAACTTTTTAATGTGAATTTTTAAGTCGACGTTTTATTATCCGAAATTATTTCCGATGAATTTTAATGAAGTTATATAATTTATTTGGCTAGATTTGAGCCGTCCGGAGGTTATTTCATGCAAGAAGGCTATTTTGAAATATCGGCATAACTTCAAAAAGGTAAGTATCTTGTCTAACCTTGAGTAGAGGAATTACCCCTTAGGCATTGAGTCTTATATGAAAATTGTGTAATTGAAAATCATGTACGCGAGATGACGAATACGTACTTAGTTTATATGTGCAAATTACATTGGTTGAAATTCATAGACGCCCTTATGTATTAAATTAAAAAATTATTGGAACATAGTAAATCCTTTATTTATCATGCCTAAATCATTATTTGTGAAATTTGTTTTTATATGATAATTTGGTGTGATTGCCACCTTGATTTTTATGTGAATCCCGTATTTTTGTTGAGTTGATATTTCCTGGAGATAATTTCATTTTGGATTATTCATTTGCAAATAATTTATTAAATAAATTTAAAAAGGGAGTATTAATTTATTTGCCAAAAATTTGGATTAAAAAAGGCGTTGTTCCTTGATGAATTACTTCCCAGTTCATATTGTTGAAATCGGTATTAAGATATAAAGGTCGTAAATCATATTGAGGCAAAATGTTAAGTTGTGAAATATTATTCTGTTGAGTTGTTCACTCCCTGATATTTTTGTTAAGATTTTGTGCACATTATGGTCTAGCCATGGACCCCTTATTGTAGAAATTAATATATTGTTGATTTCTGTGGCAAGCTGTAATATTGGAGCACTTGATGTGCAATTTGTGATATGTTATAATATTTGAGCATTTGATGTGCAATTTATGATATGTTGTAATATTTGAGCACTTGAGGTGCAATTTGTGATATGTTTTAATATTTGAGCACTTGATGTGCAATTTATAATATGTTATGATGTTTGAGGGCTTGAGGTGCAAGTTGTGTTATGTTGTGATAATTGGGCACTTGAGGTGCGAATTGTGATATATTATGATATTGATACGCATGTGGTGGTATAATGTATGGGTGTTGAAACGCATATGGTGGTATAAGGTATGGGTGTTGAAACGCATGCGGTGAGATAAGGGGAGCTTGATACGCGTGGCTAGTAGGGGAACTACTAGAAACCATGCGGTGTGATAAGGGTGGCTAAAACACGGGATGCTATTTCGGGAAAAAAATGATTTTAAAAACTAAATATGAAGGCTCCCGCAGTGATATAAGGAAAGATTGTGAATTTATTTATAATTTGGGACTACGAGACGGTGCCTTGAGAATGCCCTTTGTTGATATTTCTCTATGACTGCACTTGCCTTTGGGTTTTTTATTTTTTCGTAATATGTAAATTCTTGTGTTCTCCGTGATGTATTATTTGACTTAATATTAAGTGTTTTATATTTCTTGTTGTATTGTGTTGGCTTTGGCTTTTTCGTACGAGACTCTGAGGATTTATATTTCTGATTTATACTTGTTTTCGATGATTGAGTTGTTTTAAATAAAAGAAATTACTCTTATATTTTAATTTAATAAGTTTTACATCCAATCAGTAGCTTATCTGATACTTTATTTTAATTGAAATGTCATTTTCTTCACTCAAACAATTTCTAAAATAAACTCATTTCTTTGTTGATTTCTTACTTGATTTAAGGATTTTAACCTTACTTTATTGAAAATAAATTGATCGTACGATTTTTATATATTGATATTTTGGGCACGTGATTTGTCCGTGCAGTTGTGATATAGACATGGGCACAAGGTGCCGTGGAATATGAACGTGGGCTGAGACCCGTATTTTATAACTATGAGATGAGGTATCACAAAGTGATTTTATTGTGAAAAAATTTGTATTTGAAAGACTTGTGTTAATCGGATGTATTGGTATTCCTTATTTGGTTTGACAATAATTGTGGTATTCTTATTTCCTTGTTGTTGATACCACTGGTCGATTCTTGTTCCCATTACTACTATTTGCTTTCCATTATTATCGTATACTGCTATATTGCACAGGTTATTTGACTAGTGAGTGTCTTGACTGTACCTCGTCACTACTCCACCGAGGTTAGTCTTGATACTTATTGGGTACCGACTGTAGTGTACTCATACTACACTTCTGTACATTTTTGTGCAGAGTCATATATTGGAGATATCGGATTCGTACAGAGATTAGAGTGTGATCGCAAGGATTCAAGGTAGGGCTGCTTGGTCATTACAGTCCCTTGGAGTCTTTCCATTTTTATTGTACCGTCTACTCTTATTCGAACAGTATTGTATATTCGATCCTTGGGATCACTGCATGTACTCAGTTAGAGTTCGTGACTCAGTATTATCAGTCTTGGGAGATTTTTATATTTGTTTTCGCTTTTGGTTTCGACACTTGTATTAAATTATATGTTTCAAAAAAAAGGCTCGGAATGTAATTGTAATCAGCTTACCTAGTCTTAGAGACTAAGTGCCATCACTACCCCTGTGGTTGGATTTTGGGTCGTGACAAATATGAAGTATTTTACTTATAATTGACAAAGAAAAAACTTTATACTCACGTTTAAGTTTGTTTGAACCTTTTCAGAGTACGAGGATTAAATTGATTAGTCAATTAGAGGTAATTACTACGATGATGAGAAAGCATCACAATGTAAATATTGTAGATTATTTTACTACTATATGTTACTCTCTTATGTGCAAATATCACTAGTAGTTTTTGTAAAGGGCTCTTGACTCGCAAAAATACTTTTAGGCTCTGATACCATAAAGAGTATTTTGTTGTAGACTAAATAAAATGAGTTCTGTATTATTAACGAAGAAAAAGCTTTCTATAGAGCCAATTACAACAAGAAATCTACATCAAGATAAGATTATATATTAACCTAACAAATTCTTTAAAAAAAGGTTAACTGAAGATACAAAAAGATACAAATAAACTTAAAGAAAAACGGTTAAATCAGTCAAGAGTCTTTTACAGTTTTGACAAACTAAATTTATTTGAACATATTTAACGTATTAGAAAAACAAGAAGTTCTTTATTTCTTTTTCTTTCTAATTTCCCCCTTATTGTTTCCCTTAGCGGGGTGTTAACTAAGTTAAGTATTTATTTAAGAGAGAATGAAAAGTGAATCAAAAGTCTCTCATTTATGCTATTGTGGGGTATTCTCAATCTTTTTCATAGTTGAGGAGATGTTTAAGGAGATATGTGGTCATTTAAATAAATACTCATCTTTATTAGTGTGCATAAATCTTAAAAGATAGATTATATGAACAACAAATAGTACTCCTTTTATTTCAATTGTTTGAACCTTTTCGGAATATGATGGTCAAATTGACTAATTTTCGGTGTGAATTCGGACATAGATTCTTTAAGTTTTTTAAAATAAAATCTACATATTTAGAAACTACATAAAAAAGTATTATAAGTCACAATAGTTAACAATTTCGGTGTGACTTAGCTTGTTCTCAATTTTGTTCATGGTGCTTTGCATGGTATGTACTTAGGTGCACATCTTTTGCTTGTCTCATGGCTTGCAGTTTGACTGTAAATTTCTCTGCTTCTCCAAGAAATGGCATGAAAAATGAGAATACATCCCTGAGAATAGGATTTAACTTATATACACAGATTATATAAAGAATTTTTACACTAGTAATGTGTTTTGTGGCAAACTTGCCTTATTTTCCAGGTTAAGAAACCATTTTATGGACGATTGCTCGGTTACCAGTAGGCTGTAGCTGCTATCTTTAGGTAATCTGATAGCTAAAATTTGTAAGTTCATAGTTTATGTGCGTGCAACATAAAAAAATGAGTGGTGAAAATATAAAAATGAGTTGATCTAGCATAGCTGTGTTAAGATACTATCTAACCATTTCTCTTTTGACACCAACTAATCAGATTTTGAAGACAAATCTCATTGTCATATTTCTCAGTTTTCTGGTAAAACCAAAGCTTATAGGCCAAGGGACAATTTTAGGTAGACATGACGAAAGGTAATAGAGGCGTGCAAAGGATTCCTCGGATCAGGAAGCGCTTGGCCCTTAAATATAAAGGCAAAAGGGAGCTTGACTACAAGGTCCACCCGTTGTGCAAGGACGAAAGTCGGCCTTAGTAATCTAAGGGTGCCAAGTGAAAGGCTTGTTGAGCGCTTGGCCCTTAAATATAAAGGCAAAAGGGAGCTTGACTACAAGGTCCACCCGTTGTGCAAGGACGAAAGTCGGCCTTAGTAATCTAAGGGTGCCAAGTGAAAGGCTTGTTGAGCGCTTGGCCCTTAAATATAAAGGCAAAAGGGAGCTTGACTACAAGGTCCACCCGTTGTGCAAGGACGAAAGTCGGCCTTAGTAATCTAAGGGTGCCAAGTGAAAGGCTTGTTGAGCGCTTGGCCCTTAAATATAAAGGCAAAAGGGAGCTTGACTACAAGGTCCACCCGTTGTGCAAGGACGAAAGTCGGCCTTAGTAATCTAAGGGTGCCAAGTGAAAGGCTTGTTGAGCGCTTGGCCCTTAAATATAAAGGCAAAAGGGAGCTTGACTACAAGGTCCACCCGTTGTGCAAGGACGAAAGTCGGCCTTAGTAATCTAAGGGTGCCAAGTGAAAGGCTTGTCGCTCAACGGATAATATGTAATAGAAGCAACTATGAGTTTGCTAATACTGGCGATAACTCGTAAAGATCAGTATTCCTATTATATACATGAGCCTTTGAACAGGCAAAATGATTGTATTCAAGAATGAGCATAGCAGAAACTAAAGGCAATAACAAACACTAAGAAAATACATACCAGTACAATAGAACAGATGAACCAGAAGAGTTCATCAGACACTCTTTGAGATTAAATTTGTGCTTTTTACATCTGTGTTAATTAGCAACCAATACATGCATAAACATGCATTCATCAGAACCGAAAAGGAAAAATAATATTAGTACATAACAGAAAACATTCAAGGGGGCCGAAACAACTGTTTCTATATAGTTAGATTACTTTGCTACTTGTTCTAAGATTGGAACTTTTTTCCAAGTATCTTCTGGTCCACTAATTTGCAATGGTGGCAATGAGAAAACACTGACAGTTGAGCTCTTGCTTCGAATTTCTTTTAAAGATCTTAAAGCAGATATGGTGCTCTTCATGTATAAGCTTTCGATATACTCTATCTCTATCAGCTCCTTGGGGGCTCTAAGTAGACCTTCATTTTTGTTGTCGCCACTAGTCGAAGGTCCATTTCCATCAGCTTCATCGGTCATACATCGGGCATCAATGACAGGGAATAGATGATCAATCAAGTTCTCACATTCCTTCACAAGCTTGTAAAGCAAATCAGTGGTGTAGAAGGGCTGTTGCAAGACCTTCTGAATGAAGGGCAAGCGAAGAAGAGCACCAGTCCGTTTGTCATACTTCTTGAGTATCTTCACGAGCCCTATAAGCAAAAATAGAAATAGATCAGATTGGCTCATCACTGGAAGCAGATCCAAGATTTAAACTTGATTGATTCGATCCTTAAGTTTCTTAGCATTGAACTCCTTGTACTTCTAAAATTATGGGTGCAGATCTAATATTTGTTGAGAGTTTACTGAGGTTTCACATATATATCNGCTTGGCCCTTAAATATAAAGGCAAAAGGGAGCTTGACTACAAGGTCCACCCGTTGTGCAAGGACGAAAGTCGGCCTTAGTAATCTAAGGGTGCCAAGTGAAAGGCTTGTTGAGCGCTTGGCCCTTAAATATAAAGGCAAAAGGGAGCTTGACTACAAGGTCCACCCGTTGTGCAAGGACGAAAGTCGGCCTTAGTAATCTAAGGGTGCCAAGTGAAAGGCTTGTTGAGCGCTTGGCCCTTAAATATAAAGGCAAAAGGGAGCTTGACTACAAGGTCCACCCGTTGTGCAAGGACGAAAGTCGGCCTTAGTAATCTAAGGGTGCCAAGTGAAAGGCTTGTTGCTCAACGGATAATATGTAATAGAAGCAACTATGAGTTTGCTAATACTGGCGATAACTCGTAAAGATCAGTATTCCTATTATATACATGAGCCTTTGAACAGGCAAAATGATTGTATTCAAGAATGAGCATAGCAGAAACTAAAGGCAATAACAAACACTAAGAAAATACATACCAGTACAATAGAACAGATGAACCAGAAGAGTTCATCAGACACTCTTTGAGATTAAATTTGTGCTTTTTACATCTGTGTTAATTAGCAACCAATACATGCATAAACATGCATTCATCAGAACCGAAAAGGAAAAATAATATTAGTACATAACAGAAAACATTCAAGGGGGCCGAAACAACTGTTTCTATATAGTTAGATTACTTTGCTACTTGTTCTAAGATTGGAACTTTTTTCCAAGTATCTTCTGGTCCACTAATTTGCAATGGTGGCAATGAGAAAACACTGACAGTTGAGCTCTTGCTTCGAATTTCTTTTAAAGATCTTAAAGCAGATATGGTGCTCTTCATGTATAAGCTTTCGATATACTCTATCTCTATCAGCTCCTTGGGGGCTCTAAGTAGACCTTCATTTTTGTTGTCGCCACTAGTCGAAGGTCCATTTCCATCAGCTTCATCGGTCATACATCGGGCATCAATGACAGGGAATAGATGATCAATCAAGTTCTCACATTCCTTCACAAGCTTGTAAAGCAAATCAGTGGTGTAGAAGGGCTGTTGCAAGACCTTCTGAATGAAGGGCAAGCGAAGAAGAGCACCAGTCCGTTTGTCATACTTCTTGAGTATCTTCACGAGCCCTATAAGCAAAAATAGAAATAGATCAGATTGGCTCATCACTGGAAGCAGATCCAAGATTTAAACTTGATTGATTCGATCCTTAAGTTTCTTAGCATTGAACTCCTTGTACTTCTAAAATTATGGGTGCAGATCTAATATTTGTTGAGAGTTTACTGAGGTTTCACATATATATCTACACTCCATACTAAAAAATACTTCTGCTGAACCCGTTACCTAAGAGCTACATTCGCCACTATTCATCGCTACCTATGAGATTATACAAGTGACTTATATCATGTCTCAAGGTGTTCCTGCACCATTTCTAGTTTAGTAGACACCCCAGTTTCAGTGCAACAACAATCAGATAATGAGAGTAGATACAAATATACAGCAAACGCACAAGAATCAACTCTTATGCAATTCTGAGGAATAATTAAATTTCAGAGAGATTCGGAAAAAGAGAAATGTATTTACCAGTATAGTTAAGGGCACTGTAATTTTCCAGCAAAACCATCTCCCCATGGAAGTCTACTATCTCCCTGCGAATCTTTATAATCTCATCATTACGATCCTTGGCCTTTGCCACTCTGTCTTGCAATTCCTGTTACCAATTTACAAAACATGTCAATTACAAGATCAAAAACTTAACAAGACCTTGCATAATCAATTCTTAATCCGAACTACATCTGCGCCAATGATTCTTTATATCCCAGCACAACAAAATAGAAGAGACTAGGAATATGACATTAAGATTTTGTTTCTACTCAAACTATAGTATCTTTGGGTAATAAAATGAGATAGTAAATCTTGTTGACAAGTTAAAAATGAGAGTGTACTTATTATGCACCATGACATCTCTACAATCAAGTCATGGATGCAGAGCAAAAACATTAATTTCACCCTGCTATTACAAAATCTTACATGATATCTCAAACCTAAACAACTCCTAGCAAACAACTAACAGAACGGTTGAAGCTTGCGTAAATCATATACACACTTAGGTGAGGACAGGGGACCTTTTGTCTAAGAGAATAGTTATATTGTCATTGGACTTCATGGAATCTTACTTCAGTTGTGTGAGGGTAAAAATAAGCACGCAGTTACATCAATCCAACCAGCCAGCATACTTACTGCTGTTTCTATTTACAAGTTGAATTAAATCATTTCATTGATTTATGATTTTTTTCCCCTTTATGCTTGTTCTTTAATTACTGGAGACAGCTTCCGTACCTTAGCTTAATTCACCAATTTTACTAACAACAAGGGCTCAAATAACAATGCATACCATTATTCCAATAGCTGGACTTTTCTTCGATCTAAAGATATAAATTCTCAATTTCTAATTAATGTGACATGTAAAATAGAATGGGCAGCTCAATGCACAAGGCATAGCATTCATCCAGGGTCGAGGGAAGGGCCGCACCCCCAAGGGTGTGATATAGACAACGTACCATAATGCCAGCATTATAAGCTACTTCCACGGCTCGAACCCGTGGGCTATAGGCAGAGGCGGATCCAGGATTTAAATTCTATAGGTTCAATCTTTAAGGTTCTTAGTATTTAAGAACATTATATCTATAATTTAATGCGATTTTCGTGGTTTTTTTTACATAAATTTGTGCTCCGCGCCGAAAATTATGGGTTCAATTGAACCCGGTGTTATAGAGCTACATCTGCCCGTCTATAGGTCACACGGGCTCCCCTTCAACGTGTAAGATAGAATATTAAAAAATAATCATAACCAAAATATTGGAGCCAAATGATTCAAAATTTGAAGTTAATGAGTTAATATACAGCAATAAATAAATTCATAGTCAAATATATATAAATATTTAGTAAATTTTTAAATACATATACAGAGCTTCCGCCCCTGTTAATCACACTACTATTATTATATGCTTTCTTACACCACTGTGTTTGATTTTCTAATTAGTACATTTAATGGCAAATTATTTTCAGTATTTTATTTTCCTTTTGCAACAAACAAGTTTTCAGTTTCAGAAATCTTAAATATAAAACAAAAAATCACTGAGGCATCAGAAAAAAAAAAAGGTTACCTTTAACGTAATGATATACTCTTCTTCTTTCTCAACGAAGAACGAATTGAATTTCTCAAGCTCACCTTCCAACAAATTCACAAAATCAACTTCAGCTTCAGTCATCACCACCTTTTGTGANGCTTGGCCCTTAAATATAAAGGCAAAAGGGAGCTTGACTACAAGGTCCACCCGTTGTGCAAGGACGAAAGTCGGCCTTAGTAATCTAAGGGTGCCAAGTGAAAGGCTTGTTGAGCGCTTGGCCCTTAAATATAAAGGCAAAAGGGAGCTTGACTACAAGGTCCACCCGTTGTGCAAGGACGAAAGTCGGCCTTAGTAATCTAAGGGTGCCAAGTGAAAGGCTTGTCGCTCAACGGATAATATGTAATAGAAGCAACTATGAGTTTGCTAATACTGGCGATAACTCGTAAAGATCAGTATTCCTATTATATACATGAGCCTTTGAACAGGCAAAATGATTGTATTCAAGAATGAGCATAGCAGAAACTAAAGGCAATAACAAACACTAAGAAAATACATACCAGTACAATAGAACAGATGAACCAGAAGAGTTCATCAGACACTCTTTGAGATTAAATTTGTGCTTTTTACATCTGTGTTAATTAGCAACCAATACATGCATAAACATGCATTCATCAGAACCGAAAAGGAAAAATAATATTAGTACATAACAGAAAACATTCAAGGGGGCCGAAACAACTGTTTCTATATAGTTAGATTACTTTGCTACTTGTTCTAAGATTGGAACTTTTTTCCAAGTATCTTCTGGTCCACTAATTTGCAATGGTGGCAATGAGAAAACACTGACAGTTGAGCTCTTGCTTCGAATTTCTTTTAAAGATCTTAAAGCAGATATGGTGCTCTTCATGTATAAGCTTTCGATATACTCTATCTCTATCAGCTCCTTGGGGGCTCTAAGTAGACCTTCATTTTTGTTGTCGCCACTAGTCGAAGGTCCATTTCCATCAGCTTCATCGGTCATACATCGGGCATCAATGACAGGGAATAGATGATCAATCAAGTTCTCACATTCCTTCACAAGCTTGTAAAGCAAATCAGTGGTGTAGAAGGGCTGTTGCAAGACCTTCTGAATGAAGGGCAAGCGAAGAAGAGCACCAGTCCGTTTGTCATACTTCTTGAGTATCTTCACGAGCCCTATAAGCAAAAATAGAAATAGATCAGATTGGCTCATCACTGGAAGCAGATCCAAGATTTAAACTTGATTGATTCGATCCTTAAGTTTCTTAGCATTGAACTCCTTGTACTTCTAAAATTATGGGTGCAGATCCTATATTTGTTGAGAGTTTACTGAGGTTTCACATATATATCTACACTCCATACTAAAAAATACTTCTGCTGAACCCGTTACCTAAGAGCTACATTCGCCACTATTCATCGCTACCTATGAGATTATACAAGTGACTTATATCATGTCTCAAGGTGTTCCTGCACCATTTCTAGTTTAGTAGACACCCCAGTTTCAGTGCAACAACAATCAGATAATGAGAGTAGATACAAATATACAGCAAACGCACAAGAATCAACTCTTATGCAATTCTGAGGAATAATTAAATTTCAGAGAGATTCGGAAAAAGAGAAATGTATTTACCAGTATAGTTAAGGGCACTGTAATTTTCCAGCAAAACCATCTCCCCATGGAAGTCTACTATCTCCCTGCGAATCTTTATAATCTCATCATTACGATCCTTGGCCTTTGCCACTCTGTCTTGCAATTCCTGTTACCAATTTACAAAACATGTCAATTACAAGATCAAAAACTTAACAAGACCTTGCATAATCAATTCTTAATCCGAACTACATCTGCGCCAATGATTCTTTATATCCCAGCACAACAAAATAGAAGAGACTAGGAATATGACATTAAGATTTTGTTTCTACTCAAACTATAGTATCTTTGGGTAATAAAATGAGATAGTAAATCTTGTTGACAAGTTAAAAATGAGAGTGTACTTATTATGCACCATGACATCTCTACAATCAAGTCATGGATGCAGAGCAAAAACATTAATTTCACCCTGCTATTACAAAATCTTACATGATATCTCAAACCTAAACAACTCCTAGCAAACAACTAACAGAACGGTTGAAGCTTGCGTAAATCATATACACACTTAGGTGAGGACAGGGGACCTTTTGTCTAAGAGAATAGTTATATTGTCATTGGACTTCATGGAATCTTACTTCAGTTGTGTGAGGGTAAAAATAAGCACGCAGTTACATCAATCCAACCAGCCAGCATACTTACTGCTGTTTCTATTTACAAGTTGAATTAAATCATTTCATTGATTTATGATTTTTTTCCCCTTTATGCTTGTTCTTTAATTACTGGAGACAGCTTCCGTACCTTAGCTTAATTCACCAATTTTACTAACAACAAGGGCTCAAATAACAATGCATACCATTATTCCAATAGCTGGACTTTTCTTCGATCTAAAGATATAAATTCTCAATTTCTAATTAATGTGACATGTAAAATAGAATGGGCAGCTCAATGCACAAGGCATAGCATTCATCCAGGGTCGAGGGAAGGGCCGCACCCCCAAGGGTGTGATATAGACAACGTACCATAATGCCAGCATTATAAGCTACTTCCACGGCTCGAACCCGTGGGCTATAGGCAGAGGCGGATCCAGGATTTAAATTCTATAGGTTCAATCTTTAAGGTTCTTAGTATTTAAGAACATTATATCTATAATTTAATGCGATTTTCGTGGTTTTTTTTACATAAATTTGTGCTCCGCGCCGAAAATTATGGGTTCAATTGAACCCGGTGTTATAGAGCTACATCTGCCCGTCTATAGGTCACACGGGCTCCCCTTCAACGTGTAAGATAGAATATTAAAAAATAATCATAACCAAAATATTGGAGCCAAATGATTCAAAATTTGAAGTTAATGAGTTAATATACAGCAATAAATAAATTCATAGTCAAATATATATAAATATTTAGTAAATTTTTAAATACATATACAGAGCTTCCGCCCCTGTTAATCACACTACTATTATTATATGCTTTCTTACACCACTGTGTTTGATTTTCTAATTAGTACATTTAATGGCAAATTATTTTCAGTATTTTATTTTCCTTTTGCAACAAACAAGTTTTCAGTTTCAGAAATCTTAAATATAAAACAAAAAATCACTGAGGCATCAGAAAAAAAAAAAGGTTACCTTTAACGTAATGATATACTCTTCTTCTTTCTCAACGAAGAACGAATTGAATTTCTCAAGCTCACCTTCCAACAAATTCACAAAATCAACTTCAGCTTCAGTCATCACCACCTTTTGTGAGCCGTCAAAATCTCCGGCAGCTAATTTCATCTTCTTAGCAATCCTAACACCCTCATCAGCCGCCGCCGCCGATTTCTTCGGCTCAACCAGCTTGAGCTTTTTCTTCAAATCCTTATAAGACAAAAACTTGTCCCTCCATTCCGGTAACGTCTCTTCTATTTGATTGCTTAAGCTTTTCCCGAACTTCATAGCCTTCGATGGAGAAAATCGAATACACACAAAAAATGTAATGTTAGTGTGAGTAAGTGGGAATTTGCGAAGAAATAATCACACAAAAGTGATTCCAAATTCCAAATAGTGGGAATTTGAGAGAAAATAATCACAAAATTGGGAATTTGAGAGGAAATGAGGGGAAGTTGGAGGGATTGAATGGTTGTTATAAAGGTGAAGTGTGTGTGTGTGTGAGAGAGAGAGAGTGTGAGGAAAGAGGAGAGAGAATATATGAGTGAGGTGGTGGGTACAGTTGGGAATATTCTTTTTATGGTGCTTTATTTCTTCTTTCTATAAGAGGATATCTTTAGGTTTATTCCTTTTCGTCTCTACAAGTTGGTCGTTGGTGGGGCCCGCTGGGATTTCACCGTCTTTTAGTCACCCTGACGTGGCATAGTTAACAAGTACTCCTATTATTTAATCTGTCCCAATTTATGTGAACATGTTTGATTGGATACGAAATTTAAGAAAAAATTAGACGTTTGAGATTTATGGTCCTAAACAAGTCAAATTCAGAGTATTTATGTGGTTATAAATTTTTTTTATTAAGGGTAAAATTGGAAGTTTAAGCTAAATTATTTTCAAATTTAAAAAGTTGTCATTCTTTTTTGAACGAACCAAAAAGTAATTAAATTTACATAATTTGGAAACGAAGGAAGTAGTTAATATGCTATGTTGATCGGACTGTGCGAAGACATTATCGAAAGTAATGTAGTTTTCAAAAATTCGATACGGATATAATATTTGTTTTAGAGGGTTTGCACAACAAATGATGCATAAAAAACTTTGAAAAAGATTTATTGTGTGAAA